>GG745328.1:1474008-1524661 GCA_000151295.1 Allomyces macrogynus ATCC 38327
TCGTGCCCGCCCGCCCTGCTGTTCGCCGACGGACCCGCGCGCACCGACTCTCCGCAACCAGACTCTACAGTAGCCCATCGTCTGAGCCCAACACCGCCAACACCGCGACCGGACCCGCCAACCCCACCAACGCACCCGCCAAGATGCCGCCGCAAGTGCTCGTGAGCGGCCCGCTGTCCGTGCAGGAACCGCGCGGCCGGTTCCGGCTCGGTGCGGCCAAGTGGCGCCTGCACTACGGCGTGCTCGAGGCGGGCGTGCCGTACATCTCGCTCTTCCCGACCAACGACGTGTCGGACCCGCGCAAGTGCATCATGCGCATCCACTTCAACGACGAGTCGTCGGCGCGCGTGCTCGACGGCGACGGCGCCGTGGGCGGGTCCTTTCTGGCCCCAGACGCCAACTCGCGCGGCCGCCGCCACTCGGGCGCCAGCCACCTCTCCTCCAACACGACGGCCGCCGTTTCGCTCTTTGGGTCGCCGGGCGCCACGACCACGTCGCACTCCAAGTGCGTGCTGCAGCTGCTCAATGTGGCCTGCACCAAGCTGCCGCTCTCGCCCAAGCCCCAGTCCAAGCCGTTCAAGGTGCTTGACGTCGACGCGCACACGCCCGACGCGTTGCGTCGATGGGTGCGGTCGCTCAAGGCCACGCTCTCGTGGCTCAAGCACGGCGATGACCCGTTCCCGGCGCTTGCGACGTCGTCCTTCTCCAATGGGCCGACCGCTGCCGCTGCTGCGGCTGCAGCGTCCAAGCATTCGTCGCGCCTCTCGACCGACTCGGATGATGGCCACGATCTGCACGATGCTCGATCTCCGCAAGCGCAGGCATTGCGCCCGCCGCTGAGCCCGAACTCGACGACATTGACCGCATTCTTGCCGACCACGACCACGCTTACACGGCACGCGGTCGTGCGCAGACGGCCGACCACCTGTTTGCCTCAGCGAGCGGGTTCCCGGCGACTGGCGCAGCCCCACCATCGGGCATGTCGATGATGTCCTCGCGGCCGCAGCCGAACCCGTGGGGCTCGCGGCCCACCGCGGCTACGTGCCCGCGCCGCCGCAGGCGCCCTATGCGCGGTCCGATTACGCCTGGACCGACGCACCCGACTCGCCACCAGCCTCGCCCTACCGCACGCGCACGCCACAAGATGACGACGACATGGACGGTGGTGCTGGTCCAGCCCTCCCACCGCGGTCGCGGCCAAAGTCGATTGTCGTGGGTGGGCCACAAGGGACCACGACGCGCCTGTCGGCACACGGGTACGACCACGGGATTCCGTCGATTCCGGCCCTCCCTCCTTCGCCCACGCTCTCGACTCGCAGCGGTGCCGCAGCGGGCAACTCGCGGTCGCGCAGTGTCCCGCCGAACCCGAACCGCCGCTCGCTCATCAACCGCGGAATGCCTGCGCAAATCGAGCACCTTGTCGCGTCACTCCCGACCGTCGGTTCGAACCGCGAACTTGCCCCCGCCAGCCGTTCCCCCACGCCGCGCCCGCCGTCATCGGCCTCGTCTGGGTACGTTCCGCGCTCGTCGAACGACTCGCCCGTGGTTCTGATTGGAATGACCGGTACTGGTGGTCGTAGTGGCGGTATGATGCGTCGACCTAACTCGGCTCGCCCCGTGTCGGTCACCTCGGTCGGGACGGTCGAGTCGGTCGATACGGCCGTGAGCGCGCCGGCCAACATGGTCGGTGGCGGGCGCAAGTCGTACATTTCGCTGCAAATGGACAACTTGCTCGACGACCTCGAGCTCGCGCTGCACACGTTTGATTCACCGGAAATGGTCCCGCCGGTCCCGCCATTGCCGTCGGTGGGCAAGTACGCCGAGTACAACCACAACATGCCCAAAAGCCCGATGACGCCGCGTACGCCGCGTACTCCACCGCCGCCGCAAGACGAGTAATTGGGTGGTGCGGCTGGTTGCTGCTGGTGTCTGTCCCCATGTTTGAACGGGAACCAAGCAGGCCCCCTCTCTGTCCGTCTTCTTTCTCTCGCCTCCCAGCTTGCATCCCATGCTGTCTCGCCCTTGCTTGAAAAAGTGTCGTGAAATCGTTTTTGTTGCCTGTTTCCTCTCCTCTCCAATTTTGGATGCGCAATGTCGTTGTATTTTCTTGTTGGGCCCCATTTTCAATACAAAACTAGATGATGTGGACCCTTCCCCTCTCTCTACTTACGCTCTACCGGTAGCCCCGCAAATCCGCCCTCCACCTGCGCCGACGGCACATAGTCGCGGTACTGCGCGAGCCGGTCGCCCGTGACCCGGTAGACGGTCCACTCGTCCTGCGGCTTGGCGCCGCACTTGTCGGCATAGAATCGAATCGCGTTTTCGTTCCAGTTGAGCACCGACCACTCGACGCGCTTGGCGCCGTGCACGACGACCGCATGCCGAATCACCGAGTGCAGCAGGATCGTGCCGTACCCGCCCACGCGGAAGGGCGCGCGCACACACAGGTCCTCGACGTAGACGCCGTGCTGCCCAAGGAACGTCGAGTAGTTGAAGAAGTACAGGCAGAACCCAAGGACCAGGCGCGCGGGACGGTTGGTCGCCGGGTTGGGGACGGACAGCGGGTGGACGAGGTCGGCGGGGGGTCTGTGCGAGTGGTTGGGTCAGTGCTTGTTGACGGAGCGAATGGATTCAGACGGAACCAACGACTTACTGCTCGCCTGGGGCCAAGTCGCGCTCAAGAATCACGGCACGCGCCGACTTGATGGCACGGCCGGCCAGAACGTCGGCGTCGGACGGGAACAACGATGTGCGCAGGTCCTCGAGCGTGCAGGTGACTTCGTGCTCGAGCTTTTCAAACACTGCGAGCTCGACGATCATGGCGCGGATCACGGGCAGGTCGGTCTCCTCGATCGGGCGCAGGACGGGCACGGGACGTGCCGAGACGGCGGTGGCCTTGGTGTTGTTGGACATGGTGGTGGTGGTGGTGGTGGTGCAGGTCGGTGGAAAGGTTGAAGATTGGGGAGAGAAAGGACGTTGGGTCGAGTCGGTGGCGGCTTTTCATTCCGTGGCAGATTGCGCGGACGCGAAGACGCGTTGAAAAGCACGTGCTTCTGATTCACTCGACATCGGCCCGAGTTGGCGCGTCTCGCAGCGTCTCGCGCCGGTGCTGCTTGCTGCGTTGTTGCTGCACGTGAGCCGTTGCCATGCTAACACTCGTCTGCTGCGCCACACGGCATCGGTCCACGTCGACGCTCATCCACGCTCGTCCAGCACCATCAGCTCTTGCACGTGTGCCGCAAACGACCACCACGTCGCCGACCGTAATCCAGCGCGCACTTTTCAATGGCGAGTATCGACAAGGACGCCCGTGGGCCAGCCGGACGTATGGTCGCCGCTCGATCACATTGCTGCCGGCGAGTATGTCGCTGACGACCGCGCGTACCGCAAGCATTGCTGGCTACTGGCCCTCCCCCCGCGTGAAAGATCCCGCCCGCTCGTGCCGGTGCATTCTGCAAAGCCGCACCAGCTCAAGCGAATGACCGTCTCGCGCAAGTGGTCGACGGCCGCGATCCCATTTGCGCAGATACGCCATTTCCATGCCGGGCTCGCATCGCACAACCTCGCCGTCCCGCCAGCCTGCCATCAATTCGCGCCACGGCGAAATCTTTGACCAGTTCCAGGCGTACCCGCTCACGATCACGTCGCTCCACCTGTCCACGTTTGTCGATCCGCGTGCAGTACGGCCGATTGTGCAGTTCCCGCCCACCCTGCGCAACTTGACGCTTGTGTACCCGATCAAGGAGGATATTCCTGAGCTCGGCACCGTGTTTGATCACCTCCCTCGTCTTCTCTCCCGGCTCAAGATCACTTTCAAGACGCCCTACAACGACGTCGATGTCGACGACCACCCTGTCGACAAGTGCTTGGCCGCGCTCACACGAGCCCTGAAGCGCCTGCGCTAACTGCAAGTGTTCCATCACGGCCTCGTGCATTTTTGACGAACTCGCGACCACTCTCGACGCGTTCGCCACGCCCGAAATCCCGCCGTCGGCCCATTCCAGCCGCTGCAGTCTCTGACACTTGGCCTGCTCATCCCGGGAACGATCGACGAGGCAACGATCGCGCGCGCGCACCTGTAGGCGCGATTTCACGTGCGTGACCTGTCCCTCTCGATCCGGGAATGGGAGGACCCGTACCCCGATCTCGACGCTTGCACGATTCTTGCGTCGATTCCCGCCCCCACGCGCGCGCTACATGTAACGCTCCCGCAATGGATTCCCCGATCAGTTTCGTGCGTCGTGCAGTACTTTCTCACGTCGACGCTCGTGCACGTGCACCTCGAGGGCATCGTCGAGGACCTGGTCGACTGAGTGGGGCTCCCCTACGGCATGGAACCAATGAAAGGCATAAAAAACTGCCGCGGTCGTTCCCTCTCGAGTTTCTTGAACCGCGCAAGATGCCGGCTGCGCTCGAGTCGCTGACCATCACGCGCAGCGTACCAGGCTAGACCGTGCGCAACGTTGTCGCGCGCGGGTGGACCATACCGAATTTGGTGACCTTGACGCGGATCGACTTGTCGCACAACCACTAGACTACGAGCGACTTGCTCGCGATGCAGCCCATGTGGCCGCCGAATTTGCAGGTGCTCGATTTGGCGCATAACAAGATTCATTCTCTTGTCATGCCATTCCCGCCCAAGTTGCAGCGGCTCAATGTCGCGGGGAGCGAGAGGTTGTCGGACGACGTGCGCCCGCGGGACTGGATCGAGGCGTTGCCGCTCACGCTGCGCGAGCTGGATGTGTGGTCGTGTTTCCTCGACGACCGTGTCGGGCAGATGCTCGTGGCTGCAAAGGAGCGCGTGGGACTTACGCGCGCTGGTGTGTCGAGGTTGCGCGTCGTCACGGACGCAAAGGACAAGGGTAAGCCAACGAATGGGTTTGCAACAGAGACAGTGGCCGCGCTGGACGCCATTGTACAGATGTAAATTGAATAATGACGTGCTCTGCACTACTTTGGCCGTTGGTTGTTTGGGCACGATATCTGGCTCGCGTCTCATGACTGCAGCCGGCCTGCTAGCGTCTTGGAGCTGAGTGGAGCCAACGGCGCCGACTTGACGGTCATCAACATTCAACCATGAATGAACCTCTTCTCCTCGACGACGCATCAGCAAAATGGACGCGACACCCTCTTCATCCAATACCCTCCCGCAAAGAACGATCTCGACTGACAGTAGCAGTAACTGCACCAACATGTCCAACAATGCTGCCACGCCCGCAGCCGCGGCAACGGCCGCGATCATTCCAAGCACTGTCGCTCTTTCGCTGAATGCTGTTGCTCCAGCTCAAACTGGCCCCGTGCGAGCTATCGCGGAAGATTTGCCCGTCGACGTGATCGACGTGTTGTGCCGCTGCATCCTCGTGCATTTTCGTGACGAGCAGGATTTTTGGTCGCAAGACGCTGGCCAAATTTGCACTCGTCTCCGCATTCTTTTATCTCCGGAGATTCGCGCCCTCATCACGGAGCGAGCTGCGGATTGTGAATTTAGCAAGAAGCCGGAGCCACCACTGTCCAGTCCCGATGCATGAGGAATTATGACCTCAACCGACAAGATTGGTGGCAAGTGTGTGACCGACGAGCGTGCTGCTGCCGCCGGCTGCTGGCTGCTAACGGTTCCGCCATGCAACCAGAACCGCAAGTTGGCAACTCTCCACCCGCTCAAACGCACCCGAGACGGTTCTGCGGCGGCTGCACTCTCTGACGCTGGGCCTGCTTGTTGTGGACGGCGTGAACTTGCCCAGCGCAACGGATCGGCGGTACCAATTCGATGTGGAAGCTCTGATCTTTCACGTGGCCGGATACGATTTCTGGAGTGACGGCGGGAAATTGGATGTGTACAAGGCTCTCATCCGCCTGCCTACCTGCCCCGACACGCTCGATCCGTATCGTGCCGCCACGGTGGAAGGATGAATGGATGGTGCAAATGGTCGTCGAATATTTCCTGTTGGTACCCAGCCTGGAGCACTTGAGCCTTGATACAGCCATGCGGGGTTCAGGCGCAGGAAACATGTACTACGAACCATATTTTGACCGCTCCTTGTCGCTTGATGAGCTTAAGGTCCCGAAAAAGCTCAAGTTGTTGGCCGTGACGCGCTACTTATCGCACCGGTTCATTGCGAACTATTGCAGTTACAGGCCCATGCTGTGCGAGATCATTGTGAAGGGTTGCCGGTTGGCTGTTGCTTGAAAGCTCTTGATGCGGTCAGGGCGCGCTCAGATATCGTGTGTGCGACGAGAGAGCCGAAGTCGCGCATCGTGTTATGAGCTGCTGTGATTGAGCCGATATTGTGATGGTTTTGAAGGATGAATATTCGCACGTTGTGGCTGCTTTCATTTTATGCTGCAAAACGTTGCAAATTTTTACCACAGTTCACACACGTGTTATTCGTGAAGAGAGCACTGGTCACAAAGCGGTCATGCTTGGTACGACGTCTGGTCCGCGTTTTGATTGCGCGTCAAACAATCAGAACCTCAGAGTGAGTGTGTGCAGACTCACAGATACAATTATTTTGTGTGGCAAATGCAGACTTGGCGGATGAACCTGCACTGGAGAAAACCATTATGAAGCGCATGTGTACGTGATAATTCCAACATGGCACTTTCGTGCAACTTAATGAGCTCACAACCATTCTTGACGCACTTGACATCCACTCAGCGACCAACTATGTGCGTTCATGCTTGCTACTTCTCCCTTCCCCTCTCGTTCCACACATACACACACACAATCAACATGATGGCGCTGACTTGATCGCATTTGCAGATGCGATAAATTATCAGCAGCTCTGTTTGGAATGGGTCGATCCGTATTCATTCAGTGAGGCAAAGTCTTTTCATCTGCTCCAGCTTCTCCTGGGCAAGTGAATGAGGTGTTCTGTCCACACATCAACATTGAGCAATTGCCCTGCCACAGTGATCTGGACGACTCAACCGCACGGAGAACCTTCCTCGCGGCAATATATAAGATTATTATGCGCGGACATTCAAATGCCTTCCCAAGTATTTGATGCATGGTGCGCTCACACAGAAGTACCAAGACGTCACATGCAGGAAGGGTCTGCAAACCCTGGCATTCCTACGCTTCGCCATGTGATATTTGGTGCAGACTGAATATCCTCTTCATGGTGTTTGGCTTTTCACATGCCATGCTCCACTACCGCGGCGGGGGCATGTTGGTGGAGGATTTCTGCATGTGTTGCATGCGTGACAAGAGTGGCGTTGCCTCGCCAGAAGCTAGTCGCCGCCAGCCGCAGCCCTGCCCAACGACGACGGTATACTGCGCCAAAATTAACAGTCAAAGCGTTCTCCTTACAAACAACTTGCCGCAAGAAGTAGAACTCAGTATCAATAGGCCATGATCAAAGACGTTCCCACGCCTGCTGCTACGACCACCACTTGCGCTGGTGATGTGCCTGATGCGACCAACTCTCTCGCTCCTGGTCAACCTAGCCCCAAGCGCGCGGTTTGCGAAACCTTGCCATTTGACGTGATTCAAGTGTTGTGCAGCTGCATCCTCGTGCATCTTCGTGATGAGCCAAGTGGGAATGGCCGCGCGACACTGGCCAACTTTGCACTCGCGTCCGCGTCCTTTTTTGCGCCAGCGATTCGGGCCCTGTTGGCAGAACGCGATCCAGTGCGCATGTTTGAACATCGGTCGGCGTTGGCGCCATCCGCAAATCCTGACGCATGGTGGAACGGGAAATGGGTCGACCCAGGCTGCGAATATGCGGCTGATGAGCGTGCTGCCACTGCCGGCCGTTGGCTACTGACGCTTCCACCACGCGACCAGAACCGCAAGTTTGCACCAATGTTCTTCCGCAACATGGTTGACCCCAGATTCGCATCGGCGCTCTCTCGCAAATGGTCGACAGTTGCCATCCCACACAAGCAGCTGCGTCATTTTGACGGTCGCCTCGACCAGGCTGGCATCTGCTTTGTGATCCCACCGTTTTGTCGTGACCTTGCTGTTTCCGTGGAAACCGTCACTGCTGCAGACCAGCAGCTCATGTACCCTACGAGTGTCACGTTGCTCCGAATCATGGCGCCTCCAGTGGTCGACCTTGTTGGCCTGGGCGCGTTATCGGACCTTCCCCATGGGCTGCGAAACTTAACGCTAGATTTGGGTCACGCCCTCGAAGTGCGCGGATTGAGCATTCTCTATGGACGGCTCCCTCCTTGTCTGGTTGAACTGAAGATCCAGTCGGACGGCGCCTGGGAGATTCACGCTGAAGGTGGGCCCAATTTTGATTGTTTGGCATTGCTTGCAGACGCGCTGGAGGGCCTTCATCATTTGCAAGTGTTCCGGCATGACAATGTGCACACTTGCCATTTGGACCGGATTCTCGACGCACTCTCCACCCGTGCAGCAACACCGCAAACGGTGACACGGCGACTGCGCTCTCTCACACTGGGCCTGCTTGCCTTTGACGACACATTGTCCATGCATGTGGGTCCGCGGATCCAGTTTGGCGTGGATGCGCTCGTCGTTCATGTTGTGGCATGGGGTATTTGGGATGTCCTCAGGGATGTTGGCATGTGCGACGTCCTCTTGGCTCTGCCTCAGCCGACGTGCTCGCTCAGTCTTGTGCTGCCACGTTGGATTGAGCAGTCGGTCGACACCGTTGTTGACCATTTTCTGTCGGTGCCGCTCAAGCACCTGTCCCTCGATTCTGTCAAGAAAAAGGATATTGATGGGAATGGTGAGCCAGTGTTTGATTGCAAGCTGCCGCTTCAGTTGCTCAAGGTCCCAGGCACGCTCAAGGTGCTCGTTTTGAACCGGTGCTTGTTGATTGATAGTGTGCACAAGGCAGTTGTGAGCGGGTGGGCACTGCCCAATCTGTCAGCCTTGACGCGGCTTGTCCTGTCCCACAACAACCTGACAACGGGCGACCTGATCGCATTGCAACCGTTTTTGCCCTCGACTTTGCTGGACCTCAATTTATCGCACAACAAGATTCACACGCTGGTTGTGCCGTTCCCGCCCAAGTTGCGTCGCCTCAACATCTCACACAATGAAGCGCTCGTTGAAGACTTGTTTCCCGAAGATTGGATCGATGCGCTGCCGCTCACGCTACGTGAGATCAATGTGAGTCGGTTCCGCATGTCTCCTCGCGCCATGGAAATGCTCATTGCGGTGAGAGAGCGGGCGGGGATCTGGCGCGCGACAGGAGAGCCGAGATTGCGCATTGTGGTGTAAGAAAATGTGTGAGCTGGACGCAGTTGTGATGGTTTGTGCATGTATATTCGTTTGTGGTTGCCGAGGAGTGTCACAACGGCATTGCTTCGAATCAATTGCTTAGCTTGGAAAGAACCGCGCTTGAGCGTGCGCTGATACATTTTGCGCCGACTGTGAGAGCTGCAACACGATCTCACGAGCACTTGTTTCGAGCGCGCGATGACACTCGAAACGCTACACGCTCCGACCACGCTCAAGTCGCTGGCGTTGATGCGGTGCCTGCCGCTTCACAGCGACTCCAAGGTCGTTGTGTTATCCAGGTGGACCACGTCTCCCTGCGTTGACGCGACGTAGCTTGACTAACAACCATTTGGAGACCAGCGACCTGATTGCGCTGCAGCCAGTGTGGGTGCCGACGCTTTTCATAAATATGTATGCGGTGTGGAACCATGAAAGCACAACTTTGACTCGCGACGCGAAACAAGGTGGACAACTTCACAGGCATCCAGACCAAAACGAATTCGAATTGTGGTGTTTTCGTTTCAACCTAGTCGACGCAACCGTCCATCCAGTCCCACACCCCCAGTTCCCCTCTCTGCCACCAAATTATCGCGCAGCGCGCTCGCCCTTGTCAGAGCGCGGCGACAGCACGTCTGCATCGCTCTCGCCGAGAGAAAACAGCCCCGGCGCCGTCCGGTTCGCCATCACATTGGCAGTGGCCTGCACGGGTTGCACCGCCGCCACCGCAGGCGCCGGCGTCTTGCCCGACGCGACCACATCGTCGTCTCCCGTCAAGTCGTGCATGTGAATCCCGTCCGACAACTTGGTGTAGGCACCGACCGTCATGAGCCCTTGCGGCGCCTCGCGACTGGCACCGCCCGACCCGGTGATCCGGCGCAAATCGACCGACGTCGTCAGGAACGGCCGCAGCTTGTCGCGGTCGAACCGATAGAGCCACCCGAGGAACCCCGTCAGCTCGGCCTCGTTGATGGGCTCCGAGTCCTGGTCGTTCACGTCCGAGTCGGCGGCAAGGTCGTGGGTTCCCATGTCGGCACCGCCGCCCACGGTCCCGTCGGCATGGGGCGTTGCCGTAGCTGTGCGCGATACCGGTGGCGGCGTCGCGATCCCGAGCTTGTCAATCATGATGGGCGTGAGCAGGTTGAGTCCGTAGACGGTGGTCACAATCACAATAATCGCGGTCCCGAAAATCATAGTGCGCACGTCCTCGGCCAGGTCGTGGTTGTCGAGAATCTGCACGGCCAGCGCAAACGCCACAGCGCCGCGCAACCCGGAAAACCACACAAACACTTGCTGCGAGAACGGGATCTTTTTCGCGGCCTTGACGAGGTTCTGCGCCGAGAAAACCATGAAAACGTGCAGCCGGCCTGCGGCAATCGCAAAAATGGCGGCGACAATCGCGTAGGGCATGTACTTGGCGGCTGGGAACGCGAGCAGGCCCATACCGAGATACATGAAGATGAAGCAGTCGCACATGGTGCTGAAGACGCGCAGCATATTCTTGGCAATCAAGGCCGACGATGCCGTCATGTTGGGTTTGGCGTAGTGCGCCATGGTCACGCCCGTAAAGAACACGGAAATAATGCCCGTGAGCCCAAACACCTCGGCGAGCAGGTACGAGCTGTAGGCAAACACGAGCATCATTGTGACCTCGTAGGTCTCGGCCTCGTGCGTGAGCCGCTGGTGCTTGATGAGCTTGGCGAAAATCCACGCAGTGACCACGCCCGTCGCAAACGAGCCGACAAACACCCACGCCGACGCAAGTAGCGACAGGAAAAACTGGCCCGCGGTCAGGGCCTTGCCAAGATGCTCGAGGTCCGAGAAGAAACGGTACAAGATGATCGCGACGGCGTCGTTGAGCGCCGACTCGCCGAAGATGATCATGTAGAGCGTGCGGTCGGTCTCGGGTGGCAGCATGGCGAGAATCGTGACGGGATCCGTCGACGAGATCAAGGCGCCAAAAATGAGGGCCTCGATCATGGACAGGGGCAGATCGGTGACTGACATGGCGAGGTACATGACAATCGCAATGACGATGGTCGAGAACGCGCCACCGGCAAACGCGAGACCAAGGATCGTGGGCAGGCTCTTGAAGAAGAGCATGCGATGCACACTGTAGCCACCCTGGATGGGCGGAACGAGGGTGTAGTTAGCGTCGGGGATCGTGGGGCCGTCTCGGCCCATGGCCCGCCAGGAGAAACACGTACTTCAAAAATGATGGGCGGAAGCAGCACCATGTAGAAAAAGCTCGTCGAGAGCTGCACGTCCTTGAGAATGAACTCTTGGCCGATCGCGAGTGAGAGCAGGCGGAAGACGAGACTCGTAACCAGACCTGTACACCAAGGCGAAGCAGGACGGGGTCAGCGTTGCCATTTCAAACGACAGTCCTCGGAGCGCGCTACGACCAACGCACCAACGGTAATGTACATGGCCGTTTCGCCAAAGTACTTGAACTCGCGCTTCTTCATCCAGCCGGCCAGGTTGAGCGCGACGAGGATCAGCGCCAGCATGAGCACGGTCTTTTCGACCAGCACATGCATGGCATTATGGCTCGCCGCGTCGTCGCTCATGTTGCTCGCGTTCTTGGGGGTCGGATCGGCGTGCGCACGGGGGTACGTCGAGTTGGTCGGGCCGAAGTCGGACTCGCGGCGCGCGGTCGTCAGCAGTGCGCTTGCTGCTTCGGCGAGCGCGCAGTTGACTTGGGAATGCTTGAGGCAGGGACAGCGCCGAGCGAAGACGGACACGGATGAGGCCTCGTGTCGCCGAACGCCGTCGGTCGGCGGGCAAGATCACTAGAGCTGCGACGAGTCGGAGAGCGAGGAAGGGCCCAATCAGGTTACGAAAGCCGGTGCAATTGTGCAAACAAGACAATTTGTACGGTACCAACACGCGACTTTGATCACTGCCCACGCGACCGCGTTCAATTTGTCTCCCATCATTGCGATTTGGATTCAGCAGAGCACCGTCCTCTGCTCGTGACTGTCACACCTCACACACCAGCTGGCGGCAGACGCCTGCTCCGTCGCCTCCACCTCGACGTCGTCATCTTCGCCACACTGCAGGGCCAGCTCCAGGGTGCAAGACCGACGACACGACGAAGCAGCGGTCAGGTTGTGTCATGGTGAAGCATCTGGCACGTGGTGCTTTCGCGCATGGGCGCGCAAAGGCGCGCAAACGACGGGTGGAACGACTGTGGCACATCCTGGCCGAGTGCAAATGGTTGTCGGTGTTGGTTGGCAACTGTGGCCAGCGAAAATCATGAGGGCCGGGCGGTGGTGACCAGCACCAGAACAGGACAAGGTTTAGAGGGGGAGCGAAAACACGGATCAAAAGCAGCGAAAAATGGAGGGGCGACGCGCTCACCTGACATGACGTTGGCTCACCGATTGGGGTTATTGACATCATGAAAAGAGTGATCAAGGCCTCAGCGCGCACCGTCCTGAAGGGACACCATGTCTTCTCGGCCACGACGCGGCGACGGCGGCCACTGCGACCAGTCGCAACGATGGACGCGCGGAGGTGCAGTTGCAGTCTCTGCGGTGGAGGAACGCGTCCGCGGCCGACGTTGCCGAGAGACATCCGGCGCGCCAAATTTCGACCGGGAGACCGGTCCGGAACCTCGGATGATGTGAATTGCTCCAGACGCGACCTGCAAGCGGCTCGCGCGTGCACGACCGACGGCAACAGCAACGAGCGCATGACGCCGCGACACGCGAAACAGGACGGCACTACAAATACTCGCTGGCCCCGCGCTCCCGAACAGACCCATCAAACGGCCCCCGTGCCTTCCTCCTTTCCAGCACCGACAGCTCCTCGCAGCACAGCGCCCGCACCCGCACCAGCAACTGCGCGCCAACAGTTCCCGCACCAGCAGCAACAATCGCGGCCACCCGCAACCGACCGGCACTCCTCTCGCCCCGCCCCCAACTGCCAATCCATTTCTCGCTCAAGCATCATGGCGTCCAAGTTTGTCATTCCGCCCCCGAAACCGGGCTCGACGCGTGCGCTCACGCAAAAGGACCTGCAAACGGCGCGCTCACTCGTGTCGTTCCCTCTCGAGCCCATGACCGAGACCATCTTCGGCTCGGCCGAGGCTTACGAGCGCAAGCAGTACCTGCTCAACCTCGTCATGAAGGAGCCTCTCTTCTCCAAGCACGACCGCTTCCATGGCTCGCGCGAGGACGTACGTGTGCTATGGCTCTTTTCGGGTGCGACCATGCACTGGAGGACGCACCAGGTCCTGACGCGCTTTTTCTCGTTGTCTTGATGTAGCGCCTTCTCCGCGCTCTTGCTATGACCAAGCGTCTCGTCGAGCTGCGCGACGAGAACAACCTGTCGGACGCCGACATGCACCTGGTCCGCCAGCTCGTCGACGAGACGATTCCAATGTCGCTGCACGAGGGCATGTTCCTGCCCGTGCTGCGCGCGCAGGCCTCGCCCGAGCAGGCCAAGCACTGGCTGCCGCTCGCCGAGTCGTACCAAATGATTGGCTCGTACGCGCAGACGGAACTCGCGCACGGGTCGAACCTGTCGGGTCTCGAGACGACGGCGACCTACATTCCGGAGACCGATGAGTTTGAGATTCACTCGCCCGATATCACGGCGTGCAAGTGGTGGATTGGCTCGCTCGGCCTGATCTCGACGCACACGCTCGTGCAGGCCAAGCTCATTCTCAAGGGCAAGGACTACGGACCGCACCTGTTCCTCGTGCCGCTGCGCTCACTCGACGACCACAAGCCGTTCCCGGGCGTGACGGTCGGTGATATTGGCAAGAAGATGGGCTTCAACTTGATCGACAACGGCTTCCTCATGTTCGAGCACTACAAGATCCCGCGCACCAACATGCTGATGCGGTTTGCGCAAGTCACCCGCAAGGGCGAGTACGTCAAGCCCCCCCACGCGAAGCTGGCCTACGGCGGGATGGTTTTCGTGCGTACTGCGCTGGTACGACTGGCCGGTGGGTCTTTGGCTAAGGCCGCAACCATTGGGACGCGTTACGCTTGCGTGCGCAGGCAATTCCACGTAATGAATGCCAACAAGCAAGTCGCAGGCGTGTCGTCGAGCGAGGAGACGCCCATCATCATGTATCCGATGGTGCAGGCGCGCATGTTCCCGCGCATTGCCGAGTCCTACGCGATGCTCTTTGCCGCGCAAGGCATCGAGGCCATGTACCACGACATGGTCAAGCGCCTCGACTCGTTTGACGTGTCGACGCTGCCGGCCGTCCACGCCAATTCGTCGGCGCTGAAGGCTTACTGCACCGGTGTCGCATTGGACGGTATCGAGGAGCTGCGTCGTGCGACAGGCGGGCACGGCTTCATGATGTCAAGTGGTCTTCCCTACTTGCTCTTCAATTACTCGCCGTCGGTCACGTTCGAGGGCGAGAACGCGCTGCTCACTCAGCAGACGGCGCGGTACTTGCTCAAGCAGCTGCACAAGCACCAGACGCAGGCTGAGCCGCTGCACCATTTCGTCGAGTACCTCGAGCTGCTGTCGTCGGGTGTTGGCCGCAAGTCGGACCGCACCGCCGCCGTGTCGTCGCCCGCCGACTGGTTCAACCCGGCCGTGCAGCTTGCGGCGTTTGCGCACCGCGCGGCGCGTGTGACGGGCGAGCTCGCGCACGCGATCACGCAGTGCGGCACGCCGTTTGCCGACCTGAACGTTGAGTGCGCGCGCGCCTCCAAGGCGCACTCCGAGTACGTGCTGGTGCGCACGTTCCACTCGACGACGCGCAAGATCTTGCAGGACAAGCCGGCGCTCTACCCGGTGCTCAAGCTCGTGTCGGATGTGTTTGCGCTCAACACGATTGAAAAGTCGATTGGTGACTTTGTCGAGGACGGTTACCTGGCGCACGCGCACGTCAAGCACCTGCGCGCCGCGCTCAAGACAGCGCTGCAAGACATGATGAAGGATGCTGTTGGTCTCGTTGACGCGTGGGCCTTCTCCGACTTCGAGCTCGACTCGACGATTGGCCGGTCCGACGGCAAGGTCTACGAGGCGCTGCTCGAGACGGCGCTCGCGGACCCGGTCAACAAGGGCATGAACGGCAAGGCCGTCTCGCTCGGCTACGAGCAGTACATTCGCCCGCTCGTCAAGGGCGAGCGGCTCCAGAAGAAGAGCAAGCTGTAAGCTTGCAAGGCTCGACGTGCCGTCTCTTCTGGCTGGCCTGGCGTTGGCGGCGGTTTGTGTTGATCATTTTCGTTTCACTTTCTTGGTTGGACGAGCCGCGTACCTAGCACCCCACCGTTCTCTTGCGGCTCCTGTTGTTCGTTTATGCCTTGGCCATGCGCGACATGATAGTCTGAATGAATCCTTTGATTGGGAACATAGCATGAGTTTGTCGTTAGCGCTGCCAACGTAACGTCGCTGCAGCGTTGATCAAATGCCGATGCTTCCTTTCATCGCTGTGGTCAGTGTCAATTCTTGGTTCCCCTGGATTCGGTTGACACTTGACAGCAGCGGGGACGCGATGCGGAGCTAATCGAGGGGGTAGTTGTGACACATGACATATGACAGCAGAAGCAGGCTTCGGTTTGCAAACATGACTTCATTCCCATGCAAAACAAGATTTGGCAAAGCTGCACTCAAGACGACGGCCCCGCCGGTGGTGGCGGAGGCGGAATCATCGCCGCGTTCACTTTTTCCGCCATGGCCGCATTGACGGCAGCCATCCACGCGCCGAGCTTAGCCTGGAGCGCGACCAAGTCCGGCAACAGCATCGGCGCCAGTGCCTGCCGCACCGGCACGTCCGGCAACTCCACATGCGGCGGTCGTGGCGGCGGCGGCGGCGGCGCCGCTGCACAGTCTGAATCGACCAAATCGGGAATGGCCGCGCCGATCCGCTGCGAATCGAGCGAGTTATACATGACCGGCACGTCATGCCGCGGCTCAGCTTCGCGCTCAAGCTGTCGCTCCGTCTTGACGCGCGCCGCGGCCGAGGCCAAACGCGACGTGATGGGCACGTACTCGGTCTGCGACTCGTGCCGGCGCACTCGCTTCTTGGCGGGGCCCGTGCGCGACGGCGTGCTTTCGAGCGACGGGTGCGCCGACGAGGACGCGGTCAGATGCCCGGCACCGCCGGGGGTGGGCACGTACCGCGACGGCGAACGTGGCGCGGGCATCGGCGGGAGTGGGAGAACGTCGTTGTCGTCATCGTCGTGCCGGTCCGAGTAGGTGCGGCTGTTGCGTTTCGGCGCGGCTGCTGGAGCCGGGTCCGACGATGCGACCACATCGTTGTGGTCTACGTCCATGGCGCTGCTCGCGTCGGCGAGCGCCGCGGCGGCACCGACATCCTCGCTGGTCGGTGCGGGCGTGGTCTCGGCGGGGACGAGATGCTCGGGCACGTCAATCGAGACGTGCGGGTCGGCGGCGAGATGCACCAACACTTGTTCGAGCATCGGCGGCAGCTCCGTTAGTGGGTGCGCGCCAAACCGGCGGTTCCACAGAGTGACGGCACGCTCGACGACGGCCATGACCGGGTGCCGCAGCGCGAGCGTGAGGAATGGTGCCGCGGTCGCGAGCACGTCGACCGCGTCGAGTCGCGCATCGAGCCAGGTATCGAGGACGGCGAGCCACACGTGCACCATGACGGCCTGGAACCGCGCAGCGCCGTCCTGCGTCAAACACGTCGCGAGCCGCACTTGGTCCTGGAACAGCTGCTGCAACAGCGCCTCGGACTGCCGAATCAGCTCCTGTGCGAGCGCCGGCAACGCCGACCGTGCGGCAGCGGCCAGGAACTGGGACCACGCGGGCAGGACCAGCGTCACGACTTCGGACAGCGGGCCCTGCACGGCCGCGTCCTGCGCGACCAGCTCGAGGAACTGCACGCACTCGCGCAGCAGCGTCGTCAGGACCTGCACCATTTCCTCGTGCGTCACTGGCCCAACGTGGCCCTGGTCAGCCGTTGGCAAGTGATAGCCCTGCACAAGCACTTGCAAAACGCGGCCAAACACGACGAGCTTGGTTTCATGAATCAGAGCGTCCTCGGGCAGACCGCGAATCAAATCGACCAGCCAGCTGGCCACCGAGTGCACGAGATGGTACGGGTTCTTGACGTCCTTGGTCGCCTGGATGCGTACCGCGGCCTTCCACAACGACACCCATTCGTCGATCGGGAACTGCGCCGGGTCGCCGGGCGCCTCGAGCAGCTTGGACAGCGGCCACACGAGAATAGGAATGTAGTGCTCGTCTTTGCCATCGTCAAACGGATTGGCTTCAGCGCTAGCGTGGTCCTTGACCAGGTGCGACGCCGCCGAGTGGGCTACAATGGTTAATGCATCAGCCCTCGACCAAAAATCTCAGCTGCAGCGTAGCCAGAAAAGCGAGAAAACAAGTGCGCACCCACGAACGACCAGTACCGCAATGACCGGTCGAGGTCCGGCGCGGTCGGCCACACCTCAAGCATATAGACGACCGAGTACATGCTGGTGCGCACCAGCACCGACTCGGCAGACACATTGACGAGCTCGGCAAAATGCGCCCAATACGCCTTGCTGCGTACCGGATCCTCGGGCACCTCCTCGTCGCAGCACTCCATCCACAGCAACAAAATGTGGACGAGCGGCGTGATTTCCACGTTTTGCCGGAACAGCGGCGCGAGCGGCGAGTTGGCCATGCGTTGCGTGCACGTTTCCTCGAGGTCCACAAACCGGCACTGCGGGCTCGTCAAGTGCCGCGACGGCAGAGTTTGCAGATACGGCGCGAGCAGGACCTGGAGCGTGTCCATGCGGCTCTTGTTCGCCTCGGCCGTCGAGTGCAGAATGTCGCCGAGGAACTCGCCAAGTCGAATCAGCGCGTTTTGGCTGTCGGGCGTCAGTCGATGCTCCTTGCGCATCGACAGATCGAGCGCGCTCAAGAATGCGACAAAAGCCTTGAACACAGGTTGCTACACAATTCTGGTTGTGTCAGTTGCTTGGGACTCCAATCCCGGGTTGAGAAAGATAAAAAACAAACAAAAAAAAAAAAAAACGCTGCGTACAGCAATGATCGGCATGCCCGTCAGCTCCGACCGAACAAACTCGAACGACAAACCCTCGGCCTCGTGCACCACTTTGAACACGTTCAAGAAATAACCCGCGTTGAGCCGAATCCACTTCGGATCTACGGGAATCGCCGGAACATATTCAATGGGTTTGCTGCCGGCCGTGACAATCATCGACAGCTTGGTCGGTTCGAGCGTCTTGTCTGGGTGCAGCAGCGCGTCGAGCAGTTTCCACCCGCACTCGCGCACGGGCTCGGCCTGGTCAACGAGAATCTTGACGAGCGCGCCATCAATCAGGCTGAAGTACGAGTGGAAGTCCTTGGCGGGCGCGCACAGCGCAATCGCAAACACGAGGTTGAGCCACGCGTGCGTGGCCTCGAGCCGCAGCTGCATGTGCCGGTCAAACATGAAGCTGTTCATGATTGGAATCATGATGAGCTTGAGACGGCGGTCCTGGAGCAGGCAACCGGTCGTCGCAAACGAATAGATGAGCGCCGACCACGCGCGGTACCCGTAGAGCTTGGAGCTCGCCTTCTTCACGTTGAACCGGCGCTCGACAATCTTGAGCATGCCGTTGACAAACGCCGGGCTCGCCTGAATGTATTTGGCGAGCAGCACAATCACAATCGACCAGACCTTCATGCCGTCGCGCTCGTTGCGGCTTGTCAGCTCCGTGATCTCGTAAATGAGCCGCGCATTGTCGCGCTCGTAGTACGGCCCGAGAAACGCATCGTAGGCGGACAGGTCCTCGGCGAGCAGCGGCATGTGCGTCGTGAAAAACTCGATCGAGTGCTTGCGCACCAGCTCGTTGCGCACCGTCATGCTCGCGTACATGGGCAGCATCCACTCCTTGGCGAGTGCGACAATGGGTCGAGGCACCAGCCGAATCAGGTTGTCGAGCGCCTGCACGGCCTCGGTCGGAATCGTCGTACTCTGGAACGGCATCTTGATGGCGTAGACGAGCACGTCGATCATGTGCGGCAGCAACGGCGACGACAAGGCCCTTGCCGAGAGCCTCTGCATACGCAGGACCCAGACACACAAGTGGCACACGGCCTTGTCAGTCGTTGCCTTGGCGAGAACGAAGACCGGCTTCAAAAGAGCGACGATATCTTGGACTTTGGGAGAGAAATGTGCAATCATGAGAAAACTGGTGCAGAACGGTCCATGTCACAAACAAAGGCACGACACGTACGCGGCATAGTCGAGTGGATTTGCGGCGAGTACAAGAAAAAGCCCAAGAGCTTGAGGGCCTCGCGAGCACTACCGAACGTGCAAAATTTCGTAGTCAGTCTTTTGACCCAGCCACGAGACGTTGCGACAAGAAACAGTGGACAGAGCGTACACTTCGGGAGGCGAATGCACGGCCAGGTCGCGCGCAAAGAGTTTCATGATATCGTGCATGTGCGCCAGGACGGCCTTGATTTCGGGCCACTCCGTCTCGTTGACTGGAACGCCAGCAGGCTGCGACCGCAAACGCGTCGTCAGGACCATGTACACGGCCGCGCACTCGCCTGCCAAGTCGTTTGCCGGGTCGCGCAGGAAATCAATCAATTTCGGGACGGCAACGGTTGCGTCGGGCTCGTTGACCAGGTCGCGGATGACCGGCAGGCGCGGCGACTCGGCGACAGCGTCGTCGTTGGGCGCACTCTCGTCGTCATCGCCATTGGCCGCGCTGCGGGCCTTGCTGCTGCGGGGCAAGGGCGACGACCGGTATCCGTCTTCAATATCATTGTCGGTCGGCGGCTCCGAGTGCCGCCCAGGGCTCTCACACGACGGCGTCGCAAAACTGGGCTGTCCCGCGTCGTCGACATGCGGCTCGGCCTCGGATTTGCCGTTGGCGTGCCGCCGTGGACCCATGAGTGCGGGCGTTTCTGGTACGAGCGGCGTGCCGGGCTTGGTCTCGGACACAGGACCTACGGGCGTCGCTCGCGACTGGAGCATCGGCCTGGCGTTGCTCGTCGACGGAGCCAGCGGCTTGATACCGCTCGTGGTTGCTGCTGGTGTCGGTCCTGCCGGGCGAGGGACACGATCGGTGCCCGTCGTCGTCGACCCGTCGGACATGGTGCGGGTGCGGCTTCCTCGGATCACGTTGCCGAGGCTGCCAAGCATTTGCTGCATCGTGCGGTTGGGCAGGCAAAAGAACGCAGTGTGTGCCCGCGCAAGGAGCAAGAATAGAGTGTGCTAGTACTTGCAATGTCGTCGACAGTGGGGGCGGTGGCGAGAAAAGACGGTCGAAGGTGGTCTCTGTGGTGCGCTCCGTAGGCGCACGCACGGCGACAAGGGCGTTTGAGCAGGTGCGGCAGCTTGTTGCTGGGAACGGGGTTGTCGTTGTCGAAAGTCGGCGTGCCGCCGCGGTCAAGTTGGCAAGCTGGTCGCGATATTGACGGCTGGTTTGATGATGCTCTCTCGTCAGTGCAAGCCCAGCCAACAATCAAGTGTCATCCCTCAATCTTGATCAACCAGAGCTCCATCCCTCCACGTTCGAGTTTGCGGTTTCTCTTAAAGACGCTCCAAACTGGGACTAAATATTTGACATGGACGCAGGCAACATACAGCCGCAACCAAACGAAACGCAGGAAGATGACGATGGAGGGGCGTCGTCGCCAAAGCCGAGGGGGAGACCGACTACGCCTTGATCTGCAAATTGTCCTCGGGCACCTGCAACGCGCGCATCGTTGGAGCACACGGAGATGGAGTGGTCAATAACGGTCGGCCCGGTCGTGCCAACGCAGGAAGAAGACGTCTGTTTCCATACCGTCGGGTAGTTTTCCACAATCAGGTCCATGACTTCGTGCGCAACGTCTCCCTGGATCACAACCTCTTGCGAGCCCTCGGCGTTCTTGCCCACCGACGAGCCTGTCGCAAACTTTTGCGAAAAGAGCTTGGACGCCTTCTTGAGGTCGACCCCTGGATGAGCACGCCACCATCACGCACGACAGTCAGTTCGTGTGCGTAAGCATGGTCGGTCGGGTCGGCATGGTCGTAGCAGCCACAACACAAAAGCACATACCAAACACGTCGAGGCCAGTGATGACCGTCACGACCTTCTTGCCCTTGCGCTTCTCCGACTTGATGATGACCTTGGTCTTGCGCTTCTTTTCCGCCTCGGCCTCGAGCTTCTTTTCCAGCTTGGACGACGTATCCTTGGGCGTGGCCGCCGGCGTCAGTGCCACGCTGGCGACACCCTCGGTTACTGTGGCCAAAGCGAGAGAATATCGATCAGGGTCGTGCGTGGTACGGCACGGGAAGAGATGAGCGAGCGAGCGAGCGCGCACCGGTATCAACGTAGAGCTTGTTGTACAAGTCGACATGGTTCTTTTGGAGCCACTCCTTGCATTTCTTCAGCGTCGTGTTGAACTCGCAGTACTAGAGCCCGTGGACCGCAGCGAATCAGCAAAATGGCGTTCCTGATGCCTCGTCTTGTAGCGTTTCACTGGTGCTTGACGTGAGGGGCGCGATGGCGTCCATACCTCTGGCGGGAGGGTGCAGACTGATGGTTGCAAAATGGAAATCAGGGTGAGCCGCATGCTGGATCATGACCAACTGGAACCGGCACAACTGCTGATCCTGTCAGGTTTTTGGGCGACGGAACGAGAGCAACTGACCGCCGCAGTAGAGAATGTTGGAAACAGGCGATTGCGGGATGTCGATCATAGTGAGCGGTGTTGCTAGTCGTCCTGGCGAGCTGGGCAAGTTGGAGGGTCAACGTTGCGTATCAGTCGAAAGAAGCCCAAGTCCAAGGGCAAGATCGCACCAGGTCTCGAACACGCGGCCTTCTGTCAGGCAGTTCAAGGTAGCCGCTGCGATGCGCCGGGCCAAGCTCGAAAACGACCCCATCACGCGACGATCCTCGTTTGCCTTTTGTCAGCCGTACTCTTGTACTTGTTTGTCTATGTACCATCGGAACCCGAGCTATCGGTAAGTTTTTGGCCATGAGGAGGCACGAGGACACGGGTGCGAGGTGCCGCGCGTGAACGAGAGCAACACGTAACAATCGTTCCGTTCCTGCCAGCTGTCACTTTTCTTGTCTTTGATTGGCATCCGAGCCGGCAATTTGTTTCGGGCAATAGCTGTGCCCGTTGTCCTCATTTTGCTGCTCTTCCTCGGACCGCTGGTTCAAATGTGGATGGAACGAGAGGTCTTTTTCCAAGACCGCATGGTGTGGAACTTGTTTTGGCATCGTCTAAGCACGCCGATGGGGAAGCGAAACTACGTCGTGGTTCGTTGGCACCTTTTTGACCTCGTTGCGAGGTCAGTGATGTTGACGGACGCCGTGTCGTCTCGCCAGAGTCCCATTGCCGAGGAGTTTGTCTTCCGCGCATGCATCATTTTCCCATTTAATCTCGCGCGGATCCACCCGACCGCCATCATCCTGTTGTCGCCGTTAGTTTTCGGCATCGGTACGTCTCGTTTTGCAGGGAGCAGCGTGATCGTGTAGGTTCCTTGGTTCCTAGGCCTCTTACACATCAGCATTCTTCGCTCCGGAGAAGCCCACCTCCACAACATTTACAACCTCTACCAGCGCAACGGCCGCACCGTGGACGCATTGAAGCGCGCCATCTTGTCCGCTGTCTTTCAGCTCGTGTATACGACCGTCTTTGGGTGGATCGCGAGCTTTTTCTACGTTCGCACAGGTCTGTCACTGTTATCAGAGCAAATGACCCTCGCTTGCCACGACTAACTTTAGCATTTCCTGCAGGCAACATTTTCGGACCCGCACTGATCCACATGTTCTGCAACGGCATGGGTTTCCCGGATATCGGGTCGGTGCATCTCACGCGGTCGCCGCGAAGTACGTTCGCTCGCATTTCTTTCTGGCCGGTGCCAACATTGGCTGACTATGCACCTCTCTCCAGCGGTTTGGACATGTAACGTCGTTGGTCTCGTCTTGTTCCTCGCCCTCATGGGACCGCTCACGTCGCCGGCGCTCTTTCGCGACGTCCCGTCGCGCTCTGTGACCTATTGATTCCCACAATAAATGATTTCTTTTTTGATGTCTGTTTCCCATGAAATCGGTGGAGCTGATGGGCGAGAGCTGCCGTTTGTTGGAGGGACCAGAACCACGCGGTCACGGGACGTGAGAGCGATCATGCCTTTCCGCTGTTCGTCTCCAATCTTCCTGGTCGCCGCCAACGACCGCGACGTTTGCCAAACGACGAACTTCCAGCAGCGACACCACACAACCCGCTGCAACTGTTCAATTCCGCGTCACAACCAACCATCCCAACCGCCGCAAAGATGGAGGACGTGAATCAGGCCAAGCAGTACCTGCAACAGCACTCGGACCGCACCGGCATCAATCTCTACGACCACCTCACCGAGCTACTGGCCCAGGTTCTCGAAAAGCGCCCGAGGAACCCGGCCGGTATGCTCAACGGAATATGCGTGACTCGTCCCGTTGCTGCCGCGCTCCAAGATCGCTGACCTCCGCGGCTCTTGCTCTGTTCGACTCTGCTCCACTAGATGTGTTTGAAAACATCTCGTCGCAGGTCAAGCGCGACCGCTTCAACTTGGAGAGCATTCAGTCGCCGCTCGGGTACAAGGTGCGCAAGTTGGTTGTTCAGCCTCTGTGTGCAGGCCGGTGGACTGAAAAGAACGATTCTGACGCTTAGAAAAAGCCCGAACCGAATCCGTCGCTCGGGCAGGTCAACAAGTTGATGACAGTTTTTCAGGTCCGCTTCCGGTGCCGACTCGACGTGCGCGTTTCGGTCGTCTTACTTGCTGTCGTCGACCGCATTTAGAGCGTCAAGCGCAGCGAGGATGGCAACGACGACGCGGCTGGGCAAGTACCCGACATTCTCGAGCTCTCCGGACTCTTTGAATGGGCTGGGGTGCGCTTTCGTATCGTACACTCGTCGACCCGACGTTTGCACCGCTGACACTCTCAATTGTCGCGACGTAGGTCTCGTTTGGCAAGGAGGAAACGTTCTTGCTCGCGCTGTCAATCCACCAACTGGTCCAAGAAACGGGGCTCCAGTCGGCGCGCTTTTGGGGCAAGTTGAGCGCGCGGCAAGGCGCATACTATGTCGTGGAGGCCGAGGGCGCTCCACCGGTCGAGGACGATCCCGAAAAGGTGGCCGCTGACAAGGCGGCTGTCGAGCCGGCCAAGCCACCGCCCATGGACGTACCCGAGTTTGAAGGATTCCCGGACATCAAGAGGCCCGTCGACATGCCGCTGCCCAAAGAGGAGGGGACGGGCGTGAACAAGTACACGTACTTTGTGTGCACGTCGAGTACGTTATTTTTCTTTTAGTATGTGCCAAAAATATCCACCCTTTGAACTCACGAGAGCATTGTCCGCTTTTCCGTTAGTCGGCGAGGCATGGACGCGACTCCCGGACCTCCTGCCCGAGCACGTCACAGCAGCGCGCGCGATCCGCAAGTACCTGACGGGCAACTTGAGCACACCAATCGTATCGTACCCGTTGTACCCGGGCACCGAGGCGCACTACCTGCGCTCGCAGATTGCGCGCATCACGGCCGCGACGGTCGTGTGTCCGCTCGGCTACTACACGTTCGACCCCGAAAGCGCCGACGAAGAGCACCCGGAAACCAACACGGCCATCATTGTCAACACCGAGTACGAGGTCCTGCCCAACGATGCGCTGCTCTCGCTCGAGAACTGGGTGCACCAGATCCCACACGTGTTGCCGCAGGGCCGCACAACGTGGGTGAACCCCGTCAAGCCCCGCGGGGAAGGAGAAGACGAGGACGCGGATCGTGAGGACGGCGAGGGTGAGGACGACGACGACGCGAGCGGCGACGCGACGGGTGGGGCTTCGGAACGTGAAGTCGAGCCGGAGACGGGTCCCGCACTGCTCACGAGTATCACCGAGGACGCCGAATTTGCGGGTCATCCGGCCTGGTCGGTGCGCGCGTGCTCGCGGCTCCAGCCCAGCAAGTTCTCACCCGTGCATTTGCGGTCGAACCGGTGGCCTGGAGCGCACGCCGTCTATTACAATGGCAAATTTGCGTGCGTCTACGTCGGCGACGGGCTCAAGGATCTCGGTGGCGAGCCCACGCCGATGCCGGCGCTGCCGCCGCTCCAGGTGGAGTTCAAGGACGAGGCACTCGTCGAGCTTGTCGACCCGTCGGTCAAGGACGAGAAGGCGTTTGAGGAGATGCTCAAGGAGAAGGAGGACGACGCTCAGCCCGACGAGGAGGACGGCGAAGAGGAGCCGGCCGACTAGATGCGTCGCGGTGCGGCATGGAGCGCAAGGTGGGGCGACTGATTCCGAACGGACTGATTGGTTGAGTGCTACTTTTGAATATTGATTTCGATTTCGTGCGGATTGCGGCCCAGGTCAGCACACGCTCAGCACAGCACAAAACAGGAAAGCAGGCGAGTACAGCACATACGTTCAACGCGGTCACGTTGGCCAAGTTCATTCAACGCTGATCACATTCACAAAATCAAAACGCACCGTGGACAACACTCCTCGACGTCCTGAACTCAACGACTTCCTGCAAATTATTTTTCGGGGCAAGGACTCTCCTCAGCCATGACCGCAACGGGCCCGCGCACCGCCATTGCAGCCGACGACGCCCAGACCTGGCTTTCAACCATCATCGACTCGCCCGTGACTGCCGAGGACTGCCGTGACGGTTTCATCTTCGTTCAACTGCTCGGCATCATGGACCCGGCCGCGATCGACGTCACGTCGCACATTGGCAGCGGTGCCGCGAGCATGGACTATTGGAAAATTCTCGAGGACGCTGTGTCACGGTGCCAACGGCTCGACACGCGCGGGCGCACCGAACTTGGGTCTACCGTATCCAAGACTCGCGATGCGGCCACGATCATGGTCGCGAATCCGCGCCAGTGGTCGGAAGAGTTTACGGCACTGACGGCGCGGTTCCGCATTTTGATGCGCGAGCACCAGATTTTGATTTCCGACGACGCGGGACCTGATCATGGCGCACCGCAAGCGGCCGAGGATTTTCCACCCGCGGTGACCAGTCGCCCAGGTCTGCCAATGCTCGCGCTCGACACGCCACGGTCGGACCCCAACTTTGACCTCTGCGTGCTGCACTTGCTGTTCCTCTGCCGCGACGACGTGCACCCGCAATCGCAGGTCGCAAACGAGCTATCCGACTTGATCGCGAACCAGGTGAGTTGTGCTCCAGCGGAAAGTCTATTTGTCTCAACAGGGTCATTGACAGTCGACGGGGAATCGATTCAGATCAAGCACGAGTTGCTATCGTCCGATCACTCTCATGCGCTGAGCCAAGGATATATCTACGCTCTCGTCGCGCAACATCTTGGCGTTGACGGTGTTGATTGCCCCGTTGTTTCGAGCATTGGTCAGGAACCGCCGACGCGCGCGATTGAGCAAGCGCTCCCGCAGCTGAAAGCACTAGACGGCGAGGTACATGGTCCTTTCCTCGAACGAAATGACGCTATTGCTGACCAGTTTTCGCCCACCGCGTAGGCCTACCATTTGACGATTTTGACGCACTTGCTCGACCGCCGCGTCCAGCAGCTCAGCAAGTTGACGTTTGCGTCTCTGGAATCGCATCTCCGGACGCTGCCGGGCTTTGAGGAGGGCACACATACACCGTTTGACATGGAAGACGCGCTGCTGATTTGGCTCACGCTACTGCAGCCGTGCGCCGATCCCGAGGCCGAATTCTCCGACCTGTTCGTCGACGTCGCGCAGCCCGGCGTATGGCCCGCAATCCTACACAAGGTGCTCGGCGGACCGGAAGCCTCGGAAGCGGTGTTGTTTGCCGAGGCCAACGGTTTGTGTGCTGTGTTGCCGCCAAAGTCGCATTCGCGCACGGGCAAGTTGCTCGTTGTCCTGTCGCTGGTCCGGCTGTTTGAGCGCTCGCTGGCTCGCAGGTACGCTCGGTTATTTTCGTCCCTTGCGAGTGCGCGTCGTTCCTCTTATGCGACATTCTTGCATTCGAGATAGCTCGTCGGCTAAGCGTATCCGGTTAAAGAAGGCAAAGCTCCAACGCGTCGACCCAAAAGGTGCCTATCTTACTCGGCCCTTGCGGTCGCGATGGTCGTCGATTTTGGTCTCACCAGCTCTCTGCTCTTCCTCTCTCGATCGCAGAAAGGGGAGGTGACTCGGCAACGTCATTGGCGAGCGCCCGCCAAGCCGGCTCGGCAACGTCGACAAGCAGCTCAGCAGCAGCCGATCGCATCGCGTCCCGTTCCGCATCTTCGGCGCAAATCGCGCTCGCGGCCGAGTTTGAGTCGAGGACCAAGTCTGCGGCGCCATCGGTTCTGGATCTCGCAGGTTCGCGAGATCAAGTGAGCCTGGTGGGCGTCGGAAATGTCGTTCCGACAGAGCCTGATCATCTCGACGTTCCAATTTCCGGTGCCGCGGTCGAGCAGCCATCAACGACGCTTTCCGCATCTCGCTATGCAACTCCAAGCCCGACGCGCCTTGCAGACGATCATCGTAATGGTCCGTCGGCAGCCGATGAGACCGAGCCCGAGGTTGAGCGTGAGCTCGAGTGCGAGATCCCGTCTATGTCATCGTTCCACGCGGTCTCGCCCGTGCCGGGACGCGGCACCGACTCGGACTTCGTCAACCTCGCTATTCTCGACTCTCCCTCCGTGCACGCATTGGACCGACCGCCATCTGTCGTGGGCCGACCACCATCTGTCATGATCGATGATCACATGCCCTCGATTCTGCAACCGCTGCCGTATCAACCCGACGGCGATTCTGTTCACAACGCGTTTGACCTCGACGCCTATTTTGTCCACCCTGTCGCTTCTCCCGAGACATCGACCGAGGGTCATGACGCTGGTCCTGCAGTCGACGAGGACGTAGAGCCCGCGTTTGTGGACCAGGACGAGGAAATGGACGCTGCTGCTTCAGGAGACGATTTGATTCGCGATCTCGAGGTCTTTGTCGATGACCTGCTCGACTGCTACGACGGACCCGACGACGATGATGGTGCCAACTTTGACGGCGAGGATGAAGCGGATATTCTCGCACACCGGCTCGTCGATTCTAGCCCGACGCGGCTTGCGACACCATTTAATTCGCACTTTCTCGACCTCGTCGACCGCAACACGCCGACGCCCTCGGTCATGCAGCTTGCTCCTTCTGCGATCCAAGACGCGGCACGGTTGCCAGTTGCAGCAGTCACCATCGATCCGCCACGCGAAGCCAAGGGCCCGCGACCGACGTGGGCTGGGCGGGCATCGACGTCGGTATCCCGCTCCGTGTCGCGCGTGGGATCGCCTGCAATGTCGCGCGCCGTGTCTCGCGCAATAACTCTCCTCGAATCGCGCGCTGAGTCTCCCTCAATGCCGTTTACCGAGTTTCGCGCAATGTCGCGTGTCGACTCACGCTCGAACACGGTGCTTGGCGATCGTGCGGCAGCACCATCGGTCCTGGAATCCGCATCTCTCGGACCGGTCGCGAACACTGACCCACATGCTCGCCCCGTGTCTACACGCTCGCGCCTGCCGTCGCAGTTTGCCATGTCGAGCATCGGATCGCGGACCGGGACAGCATTGGCGGTTGCAGCCGCAGAGATCGTCGACTGCGTGCCAGTATCGTCCAACGCAGTGCCCGTCGCACCGACTCCACCGTCCGCGCAATCGTCGCGCCCGACGACAGCGTCCACGAAGCTCTTGTTCCACAATGACGACTTTGATCCGGAGCGCGCCAAGAAGCGGATCAACCGGCTGCGCCAGCGTCTGGCGACGCCAACGTCGACTGGTGAGAGCGCGCGCTCGCCAAGTCGGCCGGCGTCAGCATCGAGCAACCAGGGTGGGACGGCGGCAGCGCCTGCTTCAATCGTTGTTGATGAACGTGTCGAGCCGCCGGTGCAGGTGCTGGGAGGACTGAGTGTCCAGGCCGCGTCCAAGACGAGCAGTGCGGCGCCAAGCGAGCCGACGACGCCGCGCACGGGTGGAGCTGCCGCGTACGTTTGTCTCAAATTGCTGTGCAACGGTTGGGGATCGGTTGACTGACGGTGAACCGACAGGAAAATCATGGAGCAGCAGCGCAAGATCATGAGCGAGCGGAACTTGGGCAAGGCTAAGAAATGTGCGCTTGTCTTGCTCGTGCTGCTGCGTGATCATTTTGTTCACAGCGTGCTTTTCCTTCACGCGTAGCGACCAACATCATTGACCGCAACGTCAAGAACTCGAGCGCGTCGCGGCGGTCCAACAAGAAGCTGATTGTCAACGCGCTCAACATGTGCTTGAGCGGGCCCGTCAACGAGAAAACGCGCACCGAGGTGCTCGAGGACCTGGAGCGGTCGGACCAGACTAACTTTGTCGTGCTGTTGCGCGGGCCCAAGAACCATAGCTTCAAGGGGCTCTACGTGCACGTCGTTGACCAGAACCAGGTGGGTTGGAATGGTTTGAATGTGCTTTGGCGCGCGTTTCGCTCACTCATGTCGTGCTTGAATTTTCTGACGGCGCAGATCATCAAGCTGTACGGCAACGGACCGCTCGAGATTGAGCAGGCCGACGTGAGCGAGTTCTTCAAGTACGACAGCGGGTCACGGTCGTTCAAGCCGATTCCGACACGGTCGTTTAGCACGTTTGTGCACGGCGTGGCCGTGCAGGCGACCGTCAAGCACTGAGGGAGGGGTCGAGCGGGCCCTGCTGTTGTATTGATGTGCGCGGACTGTGGGGATACGATGCTCAAAGACGGTTTCATTTCCTTCTCCATTGCCCGACACTTGAAATCATCGATACAGAAAGAAATTTGGAGACTATTTTCACGAGGACATGAAGGTCCCTGACCTACCGGAAATACCAACCAAAAACAGAGCACCCGGGCGCGCAACATCTAGGCTTTGAAGCGGAACCACTTGAAGAGGAACGACTGGAGCGGCGTGCGGCGCGACGGCGCGTTCATGTCGCCCGCATTGGCGGCCAGATCCTTGTAGTGGTGCGGCGTGCCCTCGGGCTCGCTAATACGCTTCGACAAGGGGAACTACAGCCGCGACAATGGAGATATCAGTTGGGCTCTCGTTTCGAACAATGGTGACCAAGTCGGGAGAGCGAACACACCTGGTTCATGGCCTCGTTGCTCACAAGCACTTGCAGCGCCTGGACCTGGCGCCACAGGTGTGCCGGGTCCTTGTCGGCCGGGAACGTGCGCTTTTGGACCCGGTAGAGTTCGTCCTCAACGTGACGGCGTAGTGAGCGTGCAGCACGCGATGGCTCGTACGGCAGCTGCTTGGCGAGGCGGCGCGCGTGCCGGTAGATGGTGGGCAAGCTCGGGGTCGCGGCTGCGGTCGACATGACGGAGCCGTGGCGTGTTTGGACGTCGAGCCGTGTGAGAGATTGATTGATCAGGGTCGGTGAGGTCGCAGGGAAGTGGACTGATCCCACGCGCGGTGCGACAAGCTGGGCGGTACGAGGGACTGGCGTGCTTGCGGAACTTGATGCCGAGAGACGCGTCGTGCCGGGTAACGAAATTCTGGCGCAGTTGGTGCAGCAGCTGGCGTGGGTGGAGCACGTTGGAGGAGATGAGCTTGACCCAGGATCGCAGAGACAACAGTGGCCTGCACATGAGAAGCTTATGGTCTCACGCGGCTGTCTCGCACTGTGGCGAAGCGTGCGTCGTTTGCTTGTTGGCTGCCGTTGGCTCTCGCCGACGCTCGACGCTGCCGCGGACCGCTGCCGGTCGCTTTCTCTCTGCGCGCACGCCGCGCCCTTTTCGCGCGCCACAAGCAGCTTTTTGCGCGCCGGTTTTCCGTCCGGGCCGGCTTGCCTGCAGCAACCGGTGCCCTGGGTGTTGCTTGCGTTTGCGCGGATCATCCGCGGTGCTTGGGGCATGCGCACGACGCGTGGCCATACTTCACCTTGGCGCTGTCATTACGTTTGCTCCAACTGTGTCGTGATCGACGAATCGACGACCCTCTGCGCTCCTTCACTTCTCGGCACCAGCTCGCCTTGCCATCAGCTGCTGCGTCAGATCCGCTCCAAACCCGTACTTATCGGTTGCCAGCCTGCAGTCATCTGCGACTGCGAGCCGCCCATGGATCGGCAACGTCGGGCTCCACGCTAAGAGAACACAAATGATTGACCACCAACGGGAATGAACACGGCCAATGTATCTTCAGAACTACGCCCTGCAAGTGGAGACTCTGGCGTTCAAAGTACCCTGCATCAAGCCGGCTGGACTGGTATAAAGGCAACGCTTTCTTGTGCTCGCCAAGTTCCGTTGGTGATCAGCCATCAAGTCAGCATCAAGAGGCATCAGCAAGGTACGCGAACCACATCACGATCCCCACCCTGCCCAACGACACGATGCACCATTCACGTTATTTACATGGATGGCCAGCAGCATCGTCGCCTTGACACTGAAGGTTGCGTGGCGGACAGATCAAGTTTGCTAACTAGAACGAAAACGTACTATGTTATTGTCAGGAAATTATATCGCGCCCGCGGCCGTCGCCACCTTTGCCACCAGACTCGTCCGACTGCGGCACAAGCGCCACTGTAGTCGCCTGCGGGGCTGCACGACGTGCATGATCATATTTGCGCACGTCAAGCAGGTCTGTCGCCGCCGCTCTGCATTCTTGAGCTGACCTGCTAGTACTCGCCCTCATTTGCGACAGCTGCCGCGTCATCTCTCGCTTTCTTGCTCTTCAGTCCTCGTCATCACGTACCCGCCCATTATCGCCATGTCCACGACCGAGCCAAGCCCGACCGCGCTACGCGCCGAGTCTGCCATTGCCATTGTCGGCACGGCCCTCTCTGCTGTCCTTGTCGCGTGCGCTGTCGTGGTCGCGTGCATCTTCCAAAACGCACGACGCCGACGCCCTCAACCGGCGGCAACCGGCGGAGCCAAGGAGATCACGGATACCAAGGGCCACGAGCTCGAGGAGGGTCGCTTCACTCCACCGAAAAAGCAGACGACGCCTTCTGCAGTCTTACGCGGACGTAGTACGGCACCGACGCCAGGACCCGTGCGCACGTCGCCAGTTGCCGTCCCTGAACCCGCGTACATTCCTGCAGCAGGCACCACTTCTGCAGACGCACGACGGCCGGGCACCGTGCCACGATCCGGTCCACCCGCGCGCACGCTCTCGCGGACCCTGAGCGGCCGGTCGCGCACGAACCTCGCGCCCGTGGGCCCCAGCGGGTCGCTTCCGCGATCCATGTCCACGTCAACGGGGCAATACTCGCCAACACTCTACGCGGCGCGATCCCGCATCACGACGCTGCGCAGCTACTCGGTCGACTCACCCGGCCCGTTCCTAAACCCGGCGCAACGCACGTCGCTCTTGTCGACGCCCGGCACGCTCTTCCACACGCCACACTCGCGCGCGCATTTGCGACGATCCACCGATTACTCGCCACCCACACCTTCCGGGCTGGCTCATGCCGTGACCGCCACCGCCACCGACCGCGCGCTAGAACCGTTCCCGTCGATGCCGGCACTCCACTACGCGCCCGGATCGCCGGGGGTCGTGGACCTGTGGGGTTCCACGACGGCGCCCGGGTTCAGCTCGTTGCCACGTATGAACGACCCGGAACCGCTCACGCCGCACGATTGGGTCATGGCCACGTTCCGGTCCGACTTTGAGACGCTTGAGCGGTCGTCGGCGCTGGGTGAGCCGATGGACGACAGTGGCGTCGTGGACGATGACGACGACGTGCACAGTTCGATCTTGGATGGCGATATTCGACCAGCATCGCTGATTGATTTACCGTCGCGCGCAGCGAGTTTGATTTGGGCCCCGCCGGAATCGCCGGGGATCTCGCCGCTGAAAGTGGTCACGGCCGTGTCGGATGTTGGGAGCGCGGTGCAGAAGGCCGCGGTCGTGTCGCCGTTGATTGAGCACCCAGCACCGCTCGCGGCGATGCCGTGTGTCGAGCCGTAAGCGGAGACTGCGTTGGTGGGTGGAGTTTTTGCGTGGGTGGTCTGTTGTCATTTTTGAAATACCATGGCGTCAATAAACCCTGATCATACACGTTTGCCTTTTATTGGCCCACTTTGCGCGAGGTCAAGCGCAACTCGGTGAGGCTCAGTGCCTCGGCCATGCGCCGCGGCCTCGGGAACGACACGACGCGCTCGACGACGAGTTGGTGCCGCGAATGGGGTGGAGAAGCTGCAACAATCTCGGTGCTATTCGGCAAGCATGAAATGAGAATCATGACGATCATTAGCCAGGAAACACAAACCGTACCTTGACGTGACGCCGTCCATGCCACGACCAGCCACCACCAAGTTGGTTTCCTTTGCGTACCGGCCAAAAGTATCGGCCAAAGACGGAGCTGTCATGTTGGCGGGGATTTGCCCGCGGTTCTTGATCATGGCCGCGAGGACTTGGTCCGGTGTCGGTACGACTGCCACGGGAACATCGGCCGGCTGGAGGAGAAAGCGCGCCAAGCTCGACATGATCGCACCAGCCCATAGAATCGCTGGCGCTTGCACTTTGGCGTGACTCGTCTTGGGGTACCAGGCCGCGACACTCGCGCGGCACGACTCGACCGACTGCTTGAGCAAGTTGACCTTGAGCGTGAGCTGCTCGGCCGCCGGCTGCGTCGACACGTCGTGGTCGTCCATGTGAATCAGAAGCTAGAGTGGAAGGTGGGTGAGCTTCTGGCACGTCGCGTCAATTGACGGTGATAAGGAAGACGCACGAACCAGGTGGGGCTCCAGTGCGTTGGTTGGGCCCGGAGATCTGAAACGCGGCGCAAGGGCGAGCTCGTCGTCGTCCTCCTCGTCACTGTCGTCCACGTCGACGCCGACGACATGCACGGGCTGTGCGACCGTGGGTGGGCGCGGCACGGGCTCCTTGGCCAGGGCCGGGACCTAATGGAAAAAGCGGAGAGCAGAGTAAACAACTGCGGTACACCCAGTTCAGCGACAGCATAAGAACCGATTTGCGGATAATGACGAACGTGCAAAAGGAGACGTTGGGTGCACACATGAACCCCCGTCACGAGCTCGTCGACATAGCTGACGATTTCGAAATCCTTGCTGATCGCAGTCAAGAGATCTTTCAATCGAGCAGGGTCTGAGCGCGTCCGAAGCGCAGGGAGTGGCACGCGGAGTGGAGGGTGCGAAACGCACGGTAAGTGTCCCCAACGCCGGCCTCCAACAGGTGGACAGTGTACTGGTGGCTCCGTAGGGCATGGGGGAGACCTTGGAGCAGCGACATGGACTTGATATGGATCTGCATGCAAAGAATATCGGGCTGTGTGGATGTTGGTGACCCCAATTGCAATGAAAACTGCCCCCCAGGCCCATCGCGCTGTTGAAAAATCAGCAACGTACTTGATCCACGAGGAGCTCGGTCATGATGGTCTTTTTGATGGCTTTCCACGTCTCGTTTGCTTCTATGCGGCGCGACAGGACGCGAATCATGGTCGTCGCGCGGCCTGCGCTGGCTTGAGTCGCGGATCTCGCCTGACCATTGACTCTCGAGTCGGCGCTTGGTAGTGTTTTGATCCAAATGCGACCGTCCATTCTGCAGTCGTATCGCGGGTGAGCTGTCGATTGGTTGGCAAGACGATTCCAAAGCGGGCGGGAGGCGAGACGAGGGCCAGTGAGTCACTCGCTTTGCTGAAGCTCCTGGCGACGATCAACGGTGACTCCACGTGATCCTTGTAAACACGCCGGTGACGCCGCGACGCTCACTCACGCGCGCGCAACGACGCCGACCGCTGCACCTGAAGAGGCCCACATCGGTCGACCACGGTGACGCATCCACCCGCGACTACCCGCAGGGGACTCTATCCACCATGCGGCCCATGTACATCAAGCCGGAGAATGCGCTGCAGCGCGCCGAGGGTATGCCACCGCGTCCCAATCGCTGCCGCCGTGTGTGATCCGGCCAATGCCGTGATTCTGACCGTGTTTTCTTTGCCCCCAATCACAGAGCTGCTCGAGGTGAACGCGCCAGGCGAGGCCATCAGTGTCCTGCAGGAGACGCTCGTCTCGCGTCGTTCGCGTAGCGCGCCGATCGCGTCGCTCGAGCCGCTCGCGCTCAAGTTTGTCGAGCTCGTCGTGCAGGAGAGCCGCAACCGCTTGGCGCGCGAGGCGCTGCACTCGTACAAGAACCTGGCGCAGAACACGTCGGTCGCGTCAGTCGAGAAGGTCGTGCGCCGGTTCCTCGAGTGCGCCGAGACCAAGCTCAAGGAGGCCAAGGAGGCCAAGGATGCCAAGGAGGCCGCCGAGAAGGAGGCCAAGGAGGCCGACGAGGACCTCGAGGACCTCGAGACGCCCGACACGTTCGACTCGATCTTTGCCACGGTCATTGACCAACTCGAAGACGCCGAGGACGATGTCGTGGCCACGGCCACGAGCACGTCCACCTACAAGTCGAAGCGCCGCCAGCGCGAAGAGTTCACGCCGCGCCTCAAGTTTTTGTGGGACGCGTACCGCACGGTTCTTGACGTGCTGCGCAACAATGGCCGTCTCGAGCTGCTCTACCAGCAGACGGTCGCGCAGGCGTTTGCCTTTTGCGTGCGCTACGGCCGCAAGAACGAGTTCCGCCGTCTGTGCGACACGCTGCGCCTGCACCTGGCCAGTATCCCGCGCCAGACCAACGCGCACCACGCCATCAACCTGTCGGACCCGGAAGTCCTGCAGCGGTTCCTCGACACGCGTTTCGTGCAGCTGCAGACCGCGACCGACCTCGAGCTCTGGCAAGAGGGGTTCAAGTCGGCCGAGGACATTTACTCGTTGCTGATCATGGCCGCGTCGCTGATCGCGCCCAACAACCCGGCCAACCCTCAGCTCATGGCCGGTCTGCTGCCGGCCGCGCTCTTCACCAACAAGCGCCACGGGACCAAGATGATGCAAATGGTCGCCCAGTACTACGAGAAGATGACGCGCATCTTCTCCGTCTCGGGTGACGGCGTCTTCCTCGCCGCGGCCTGGAACAAGTACTACGGGTGGGTGCTCAACATGAAAGGCGCCTCGGCGCTCAACGACGACGAGCAGCGCGAGCTTGCTGCGCACGTTGTCCTGTCGGCCCTTGCCGCCCCCGTCTTCAAGGACCCGGTCAATGCCGAGGCCGCGCAGCGGTTCAATCGCAAGCACCGGCTCGCCGCGATGCTCGGTCTCGCGCACGAGCCCGAACGCGCGTCGCTCCTCGCCGATGCCTCGTCCAAGTCGGTCCTGAGCCGCGTGCCGCAGACCGTGCTCGACCTCTACGACGCACTCGAAGTCTCGTTCCATCCGCTCTCGGTCGCCAAGCGCGTGCGCGGTCTCCTCACTGACCTCGAGCAGCAGCCGGCGCTCGCCAAGTACGTGCCGCACCTGCGCGATGTCGCTGTCGCCAAGATCCTGCAGCAGGTCGCGACGCTCTACTCGACCATCTCGTTCGAGTCGCTCATCGAGATCACGTCGGTCGGCGCGCGGCCCATGGACATGTTCACGCTCGAGCAGCTGATTCTGCGCGGCAACCAGAAGGGCGAGTTCCAAATCAAGATCAACGCGCTGACGCGCACGTTTGATTTCGTGACCAAGGCCGCGACGCCCGACTTGCGCGTGCTCTTGCAGCTGCCGCTCTTCACGCAGGCCGCGCTCGCCGAGAAGCGTGAGGTGTTTGCGCGCGCGCGCCAGCAGATGGAGGAGGAGCACCGTGCCGCGCTCGAGCGTCAGGCGGTCCTTGAGCAGAAGAAGGAGGCGCTCGAACAGATTCAGCAGCGCAAGGCCAAGGAAGAGGCGCTGGCTCGCCAGAAGAAGATGCAGGAGGAACGCGAGGCCCTGCAGCGCAAGATTGCCGAGGAGACTAAGCAGCGCGAGCTAGAGCGGCTCAAGAAGGAGCAGGAGGAGATTCGCAAGGCCGAGGCGCGCAAGATTGCCGAGGCGCTCAAGGTCAAGTCGGGTGTCACGATTGCCGACGAGGACTTGGATGCCATGGACACGACGGCGATTTTCGCGCTGCAGGCCGAGCAGATCAAGAAGGAGAAGGAGGCCCTCGAGACCAAGATGGCGCAGGTCGTCAAGCGCCAGGACTTCCTGGAGCGTGCGATGCGCAAGGAGGAGATTCCGCTGCTCGAAAAGGCGCGCGAGGAACAGAAGGTGCAGGACCGCAAGGCGTTTGACGAGGCGCGCAAACTCGCCGTCAAGGAGGCCAAGGAGCGTCACGCGACGGCCGTCACGATCAAGCACCGCGTGCTGCGCATGATGGGCGACTACCAGACGCTGCGCGACAAGCTCGCCAAGGAGCACGAGGAGCAGATTGCCCGCGAGCAGGAGGAGGCCGAGCGCAAGATCGCGGCCGCCAAGGCCAAGCGCCGTGAACATGTGCGCGAGATGCTGCGCCAGAAAAAGGTCGCCGCCGAGGAGGCCGAGCGCCGCAAGCGCGAGCTCGAGGAGCGTGCCCGCGAAGAGGCCGAACGCCGTGCTCGTGAGGCCGAGGAAGAGGAGGCGCGCCTCCAGGCCGAGGAGGAAGAGGAGGAGGCTCGTCGCGAGCAGGAGCAGCAGCAGGACGAAGGCAAGTACCGCCCGCGCGGCTGGACCCCGCCCGGCGCCGCCCCCGCGGCTCCCGCTCGTGGTGGGTGGGCTCCGCCCGGTGCCGCTGCCGCTCCGGCCCGTGGTGGCTGGGCCCCGCCCGGCGCTGCTGCCGCTCCGGCCCCGTCGCGCGGTGGCTGGGCTCCGCCTGGCCGCGACTCGCCGCGCCCGATGCCGGCCGCCGCTGCTGCCGGTCCCGCTCGTGGTGGCTGGGCCCCGCCCGGTCGCGACAGCCCGCGCCCCGGGTTCGGTGCGGACCGTGGTGCGAGTCCTTCGCGCCCCGGCTTTGGCGCTGATCGCGGCGCGAGCCCGGCGCGCGGCCTGCCCGAGCGCAGCGGTGCCCCCGAGCCGTGGCGTCCGCGTCGCGAGATGGGTGGTGCCCCGCCCGCCCGCGAGGGCTTTGGCGGTGACCGCTCGTCGCCCGCGCCGGGTCCGTGGCGCCCGTCGGGTGCTGGGTCGCCGGCTGGCGGCGAAGGTCTGCGCCGCTCGGACAATGCCTGGCGCCCGCCCACCCGTCGCTAAGAGCGCCGCTGCTGTGATGCTCGCATGACGGGACCATGGCCGTGTGTCGCTGGGTGAAGAGGACAGGAACGGGACGCTGTTCGATGTTGTTTGTCGCATTGGTTTTGGATTTGTGGTTGCCGGGTGTTGCCTGTGCATTCGATTGCCTATTCACGGGAAGTAGAGCGCGTAGTCACACCCACTTGTCTTTTGGCACGTCTCGCCGTCTCGGTTCTCACTTTCGTCCAAACGATCTGAACAACGGCCAGAAGAAGCGATGAGAAGCGATGCTTCAACTTCAAACTGTGGAGCATTTTCACGTTTATTGCGTGTGAACAGTCCACGTACCTGTCCACAGTCCACCCCTCCTCACTCGATAACCGGCAACCCCTGCTTCTCGTCAAGCACGTCCTTGAGCACGGCGCGCGTCAACTTGGTCATTTTCATGCCGGCAATATTGACGCGGCGCAACGAGTTGTTGGCCACGAGTGATTCCAAGAACTGGGCCACGCCCTGATCCGACAAGTGATTGTGCGAGACGTCCAGGTCGCGCAGCGTGTAGGTCGAGTCGACGGCCTTGCACTGCATCGGCAGTGCCGCGTCCGTCAAGCGGCAGTGTGCAATAGCCAAGGTCGCGAACGAGTTGCTCTTGGCGAGGAACTGCGCCATGGCGGCGCCGCCCGTGTCGCCGAGACCGTTGCTCGACAGGACGATGCGGGTGAGCGAGGGTCCGTCCTGAACGGGGGTTCGTCGCGTCGTGAGTCCGTGCTGTCTGGTGGAGAAGCGCGACATAGTGGTGAAAAGTACCTTGGCAGTATTGAGGAACGCAGAGAGTCCCTTGCTTCTGATCTGGTTCCATTCCAGGTCGATATCCTTCATGACGTCGTTGGTAGCGAGACTTGCGCCGAGCTCTATCCAAATCACGGCATTCAGTTCAAAGACGCGCACCAAAAAACGTCAAGATCGGGACCGTGCGCACTTCGCACGCGCCAATATCGCCAATCTGGTTATACCCGAGGTTGAGTGCCTGGATCGCGCGGTTCGTGCGCAACGACTTTTCAAAATGTGCGGCCTCGTCGTCGCCTAACTGGTTGCGGCGCACCGAGAGCGATTTCAGCGTGACATTGTCGGTGCAGCCCTCGGCAATGGCCTTGCCGCCGGTGCGGCCGAGTATATTGTTTTCGAGGACGAGTTCGAGCAAAGTAGTGTTACACGTGAGCATTTCGCCAAAAGCGACGCCGCCCGCCGTGGAAATGGCGTTGCCCGTCAAGTCGAGGTGCGTGATCGTGCGGTTCGATTTGAGGACGTGGGCGAGAGCGACGGCGCCGTTGGCGCCTAAGTAGTCCGCGTTGGTTGGAGAAGATTGGTTGGCTGATCCCGCAAATGGCTACCGAGAGCGGAAGAACGCACCGAGGCCGTGGTTGAGCAGCTTGACGGTGGCCAAGTTGAGCGACTTGGTCAGTGCCAAGACGGGAATGGAGCCACATACCTTGCACGCGGCGAGGTAGGCCTCGGCCTGCGGGTCGCGCGGCGCGGCGGCGCCCTCTACCCACAAATCGCAACGCAACCCACGGATGATATCAACACGAAGATACACGTAATGGTCATGGATCAAGCTTGAAGACGACATACGCCGTGGGCGTAAGTAATACATCAACTGGTCCACGAGATCGTCGGGTTCCGGTTCCGGCTCAGGCTCATCGATCGCAGGCGGGACGAGTACGGGAGCTGGAGCATAGTCGTGGTCGGGGTGCGGCTCGCCATTGCTCGCCGGGTGCCTTGCCGGATCATCGGTGGCCAGTGTCGTGGGTGAGGGCGGGTCATGGCCAGTCAAGGCCGTACTGGTCGCAGCGGTTGATGCAATGTCGGGTGGCAGGGTGGAGAATGCAGACAGCGGTTAGGCGCGTGGTCTTCTGCACGCATTCTTTTGCTGAAGCAGCAGTTTCAACGGCTCGACGGAGGCGGTAACGACGGTGGATGGAGCATGGAGCAGCGCAAGCTGTGACCGGCCGACGCGACGGGCAGCGCGAGACGCAGCACGTGCAAGTCGCGTGTGTGCGGCATGGTTGTCTGCTGAGTCACCCCCTCCTGTCTCGCGCCCCACCACCTTCACCGTCTTCGTCGTTTTGCCTCATGCGCGTAGCTTGGCGCCGCCCGAATGCATCGCCGATCAACTTTACGTGCGGCCTCGGCTTCCGCCGGGTCCGTCTTCTCGAACAGCGCATTGTTGACCATTTGCTCGACTTTGACATGGCACGCGCGCGCCGTGTTCTGGGTGCGTGCTGCGCGCAGTGGACGCCCTGACGAAGCGGTCGTGGCCGCGGTGCACCGCGTGCCCTGGGTCGCTTGGCGGGTCGCCGGCCTTTGTCTGATAAACAAGGAAAACGCGGGAGACGCCAAGCAATACGCGTGCCGGCTCGATATACTTAAATATATCACGGGTGCTGCAGTCAACCCAAGTCGACCCAAACCGGAGCAAAGTGCCCTGTTGCCGACCATCTCCGACCTCTCGACCGTGCTTCCTCCCTTGCCTCGTGCCCCGACTCTACGCGCGCCGGCCGCCGACTTGCTGCTGCTGCTGCTGCTGCTGCTGCTGCTGCCGCTACTGTTCTCGCCCGTTGCCACTTAACTGCCGATCTGTTCGCCAGAAGTCATTGCCGCGCCCACCGCCGCCACCGCTCCCCTGTGCCGCTGCCGTCGCCACGCGCGCTCTCGTCTACTCCACGTTCCCCTGATCGCGCGCACCCGCCGGCACACACCTCTTCAATCGTGCGCTTTGCATCCGGCTCGATTGCCGCCCGGCTGTACGACGTGGCCCCGACTTTCGCTGCCCACCCCGCATCACACGCGCCTCTTTTGCTCGTCCCTGTGCGTCCGTACGCCCGTTTCCACGCACGCCAAGTGCTCGCTTACGCGCGCGCCCATAACCCCAAGACCCGATGCCCGGCCAATCCGCCGGCGGCGCGGCGCGGTCGACGACGCCCGACGTGATGGACCCGACACACTCGGTTGCCGAGGTCCATTCTCTCACCAACCCGGCCACGGTGCCGCTCCTGCCCACCAACGTCGGCCTCGTTGATTCTGTCGGAGCCGCTCCGTCGAAACCCATTGTGCGCGCCGCGAGCACGCTCGCCGACCGCGACCTCGGCGCTGCGATGCCCGACCAGGCCCAGGCGACCGCGGCCGTGGGCACGTCGCCAACCTCGCCCGCTGCTCCCGCAAATGCGCAGCCAAGAGATGCCGTCGTTGATGTCGGTGCCGCGTCGTACGCGCCGACGCCCTTGCCCGCGGGCAGCCCGGAGCTCAAGTCGTATCAAGTGCGCGCTTTGGTGCGTGTTGGATTGGCACCATCTCGCGATGCACGCGCGCCGCGCGACCTGCACATCGGCGTGCTTGCTCGCGTGCAGATCCGGCCGCGTGGCACCCAGAGTGCAGTTTTTCCGCGGGCCGACCGAGTATCTGACGTGAACTGACCCGCCGTACCCCTCTTCGATCCCGCTCACCTTCTGGCAACAGACGCGCAAGACGCTGAGCTACCAGAAACGCCAAAAGCTCATCAACTTTTGCTGCGTGTCGGCATGCCCGCTGCTCATGGTCGCCCTCAGTGGCATTCTCGGCATCGTATTGACCAACCTGATTGCCAACTCCAACGACCCCAAGCAGTTCCTCTACTGCTCCAACGCCGACGCCATGAACGCGTCGACCAACACGCCGCTCACGGGCAACTGGCCCCAGGTCGACGGATCAACGATCCCACGCGCCAAGCCCGGGAAACCCGTCTCCCTGACGAATTTCCAGGTCACGCCCGCCGTAGGCAACGGCCAGGGTCCCGTCTTGCCCGGTGGCGTGGCCGGGTGTGTCATTTGGACCGACAAGTCGTACTCGACGACGCCCGTCTACGAGCGCGATCCGTTTGCGGGTATGGCGCCGCCGTTTTCGCTGCTCTTCAACTCGTCGTCGCCGTCGGGCCAGCTCGCGCGACAGCTCGCGCGGTCCGGGTCCACGTTCCAGCCGGACCCGAAATACGGGTGGTTGAACCCGCTCGGTGCCGTGTCGGCCGCCGCGCTGTTGCCGTTGTCGAACGCGCAGCAGTACCCGTGGGCGCTCATTTCGGAACCGTCGGGCGTGGATCTCGGGTGGAAGAACAAGACGGACCCGCTGCCGTTCGATATGTCGTCGCTCGGCGCGATGAACAGCAACGCGAGCATGTCCGGGTTCCTCGGATCGTTTGCGACCAAGTACTACGCGGCCGTGACGCGCAACGACTCGGCGAGTTTCGGGATCAGTCTGGCTGGGTTGCAGGGCGTGCCGTATTTCACCAAGGTGCGGCAGGCCGATGGCGCGACTGAAGAGTCGATCGATGACCAGCTCAAGGGATACATTTCGTCGGCGTTGAACTCGCTCAGCGGTATCAACAAGCAAGTGCTCTACCAGTCGGACCCGGATCCGGTGCTGCGGCTCAAGTACCAGGCCGATATCACCAACATTGTCACGTCGGTGCCGTGGGGCGCCATGGTCTTTTCTCAGTACGACCCGAGCACGGCATCCTACAAGTACACGATGCAGGTCGGCCGCGACCGGCGACTGGCTGCCGCTGGGTCGTTCCCGTCGCCCGGATTCCGCAAGTTTATCTTGAACGCCATGGCCACATCGGCGATGCTCAAGAACTTGCTGCCCAACTCGTCGATCGTCCAGGGTCTGCGCGCCATGCCGCAGTATGGGTCGACGGATATCGACTTGCCGATTGGCTCGTTCATTGGCCGCATTCTGTACCCGTTCGGCGTCAGTTTCCTGCTCCCGATCTTTGTCATCACGCTGACGCGCGAAAAGGAGGAGCGCATTCTCGTCATGATGAAGATGAACGGGTTGCACGAGGGCATCTACTGGCTCGCGCACGCTTTGCATTTCTACGTGCTGCACATTATCTGCGTCGTCGTCTTTATTCTCACGGGGCTCGCCTTCAAGCTCGACTTTTTCACGCGCACCGACGCGGGCGTCTACATTGTGCTCTTCATTCTGTGGGGTACCGCGCAAGTAGCCGTGTCCTTCTTTTTGTCGGCCTTCTTCTCGAAATCGCGCAACGCCCTCGTCGTGTCCTACCTCGTCGTGCTCTTGAGCGTGATCACGAACGTGGCTGCGGGCCAGCTCTTTGATGGTCGCGCGCCCGTTGCCTACTTGATTTGGCCTGCGTTTGCGTTTTTCCGCGCGCTCACGGTGATCAACACGGCCTCGTTCAGTGCGACGCAAGTGCCGTACAAGATGAGCATGCTGCGTGGTAACGACGAGGTGCTCGCGTGTATGATCGCCCTGATCATTGGCACGGTGGTGTACGCGCTGCTCAGCTTTTACCTGTCGGCGGTTTTACCTTCCCAATTCGGGGTTCGGAAGCCCTGGCACTACGTCATCACGGAGCCGCTGGCCAAGCTCACGGGCGCCAAGAAGAAGCAGGACGAGCTCGACCGCCAAAACGTACGTTGTTCTTTACATTGCCTGCGCAGTGGCTACGGCGACGACGACGACAACGCTAACGCGACTTGCGCGTGATCTTTAGTTTGTGATCGCCGTCAACCAGGACGAGACGCAGTTTGAAGACGACGACGTTCGGGCCGAGCGCGCGCGCGTCGACAACAACCAGTTCCCGCAGGACGCGCCGCTCGTCGTGCGCCATATGCGCAAGATCTACCCGGGCACCAACAAGATTGCTGTCAAGGACGTGACCATGGCGATTGAGCGTGATACGATTTTCGGGCTGCTTGGTACGTACGCAGTTGGCGCGCTTGGGTTTTACTGGTGGCGCACGCGAACGTGCGTTCACTGACATGATGAGCGGCTAGGTCCGAACGGTGCCGGTAAGTCGACGCTGATTTCGATCTTGACGGGGCTCTACGAGCCGACCATGGGTGAGGCCAAGTTATCTGGGTTTGACGTGACGACGCAGCGCGAGTTTGTCTACCGGTACACGGGGATTTGCCCGCAGGTACGCTTCGCATGTTTGCCACCATCGAGTCTGCTTGCGACTTGTATTCCTGACTAAACCGCGTCGTGGATTCGATAGCACGACATTCTGTGGGACGACTTGACGTGTGGCGAACACTTGCTCTTCTACGCGCGTCTCAAGGGGATCCCGCCGGACCAGGAGATCGAGGCCAAGAACCGTGCGTTGGCGGCCGTGTCGCTCGAAAAGTTTGAGGACCGGCTCAGCAAGGGGCTTTCGGGTGGTGAGAAGCGGCGCTTGTCGATTGCGATTGCGTTGATTGGTGACCCGACGGTACGCGCTGTCATCGACACTTTCTACGTGTGATTGCGATTTGGTTGGCTGACGCGAAGATGCCCTCGTAGTGCGTCCTGCTCGACGAGCCGACGACGGGTCTCGACCCGGAGGTCCGCCGGTTGATCTGGAACATCATTATTCAGGCCAGGAAGGGCAAGACGATTATTCTGGTGCGCTTTTTCTCCACCCATTTTTGCCATGGCATCCGCAACCGACCGCTCACCCTCGCCTGACCCGCACCTAGGTCTCCCACTCAATGGAGGAAGTCGAAGTTCTCTGCCAGCGCATCGGGATCATGGCCAAGGGCACGCTGCGGTGTATCGGCACGCAACTGCGGCTCAAAGAGTTGTACGGCGCCGGGTTCAAGCTCACGTTCATTACCAAGCCCGAGTACATGGAAGTGGCCTCGGCGCAGGTCATGAAATTGCTCCCGCCCAACGCGACCGTAATCGACTCGTTTGCGACAAGCAAGACGATCGAGTTCTTGCCGGGCGAAGGGGATATTGCGCGGTGCTTTGATTCGCTGCAGACGCACGCGGCCGAGTGGCATATCGACGATTGGGGGCTGTCGCAGACGAGTCTCGAGGAAGTGTTCTTGCGACGTACGTACATCGGAACTTGTAAGATGGTGGGCCGCAGTCAGGCGGAGATGCTAACGACTCTGGATCGCAACACTAGTCATCTCCGAAACGGACGCCGAGGGGTCAGCACAATGATTTGCTTGTCTTGCTTCTTGGTTTCGGTTGGTTGCTTTCGTTGTTGCGCGCAACTGTCGGCCGACCTGCCCTCGTTGGTGGAGCAGGCTGCGCTAGATTGGCTGGTTTTTTTGTACGTAGGTCGTTGGCGGACTTGCCAGTGTAGCTTTTGCAAATTTAAACGTATTCCCCGCGGTGATTTGTGACGAGTTCGCGGCGTTTCGCGATCGTGAGCTGAGATGTCCACGTCGGGATCGAACTGGACTCGATTGAGCGTCAAGCAACATGCTAAAGGGCCGAACAAAATGCAACACGGCAATTGAAAAAAGAAAGCACTTTGATTGCTTCTCCACCGTGCCTCACTCGGTGTACACCACACGCCCCTTCCTGCGCAACTACATGCTCATCACGTTGTCAGTCTCGAACGCGGCATCCTACCTAAGCAAGAGCGCGAGCGTACCGAACGGCCCGAAGCCGGCGTCTCCTCACCCGCCGTCTCACTCGTCGTCGTTGATGTGGACCCGCGACGCCCAGACCTGCGCGCCGTCGGCATCCCGGCCTCCGCCATGTCCACGTCGGCGCTGTTGGTCTTGGCAGCCCCCGGCGCCACAAACTCGTCGTCGTCGTCGCCCGTCATGATGTTGATGCTCGCATCGTCCGTCTCCTCGTCGTCTTCCTCTTGCGCAGCAGCTCGAGCCGACGCACGCGTGGTGCGCGACGACCAGCGGACGGGGGTCTAATCGAATGCGATCACCACCACCAGTCAGCATTTGACCAAAACAAAGAGCGATGCCATTCGCATCCAATCGAACCGATTCCTGTTTTGAGGCCGATACCTTGGCGCGCTTGGTCGCGCGCTCCGTCTTGGCAGGGGCCGTCGCCGTCCCGCTCCGCAACTGCCGCCCCGACGACGACGAGTCGCCCGATTTGGCCGGGGTCGACGCTGCCGACGATGACACCGTCGACGGTGCGGTCGCCACAGCGCGGCGCTTCCGCGGACGCAATGCGATCCCACTCGGCGTATCCTCCGGAATCGTATACTCGTCCTCGGCCGCATTAGGCGGCGGCGCAGCACCAACGGCCGACGCCGCGGCAGCCGCCCCAGGTTGCTTGAGCGACGGGTCGTCCTCGTAGACCCAATCGGCCTGCTTTTTCAGTTCGCGCGTATGCGCGCCCTTGGCCGCCGACACGTTGAACCGCAACTCGGCCTCGTGGTAGTAATCGAGCATATGGGTCACGGTGCGCACCCAGTGCAGCAAGTCACTGACGGTCGTGATGCTCGCGAGCACGCGTGTGTTCTGCGGGCCATCCTCCAGGTAATGCAGCGGGCCCGAGAACTTGGACTTGTCGGTACGCCACGGGTACTTGTACTTGTCGGCAAGCATTTCCGTGGCGTGAAACGCCGGAAGGAAGTTGGCCGTCAGGTACTCGACCCACTCGGCAACGGACGTGGCACGATCGATCGGCGCCGTCTCGAGCTTGGGCGGCGCGCACGTCTTGTCGGTGCGGTTCAAGGAGAGCAGGAAAAACTCGTTGGCGACGGTGACTAGCGTCTTGAGTTCGTCGCGCACACCTTCGAGCGAGCGTAGCCAGTGCGCGTCCGGCAGAGCGACGGCGCGCGCGGGCACGTGGTTGAGAAACGACGTGAACAAAAACTGGTCCTCGTCAATCGTGCGCATGGCCAAAGACAGTCGCGACAGGAGCACGCGTTCGCGTGGGTGCGTGTTGCTGAGCCGTGCGACGAGCCCCTGCACGTTCGTGCACCGCAGATACGTCCGGTCGGGCGTTTCCACGACTAGGCCGCCGCCGCCGAGCGCGCGCAGGTAGAGGTACCGCCGCCCGGCACGGTCGGTGCCGAGTTCGGACATGCCGTCGTACCGCTTCGAGTGCCGCGTCGCGCGGTCGGCGCGAACGCCCGAGGCCCCTCCGCGCAGTTTTTCGAGCAGATCGTCTTTGGCCACTGCCGGCTGCTTATCAAGTGCTGCAAGCGCCGCGTGCTGCTCAGTCAGCCGCTCCGCCATCGCCTGCAAGTACGCGATCCGCGCGCGCGTACGTTCCTGCTTGGCGGCGAGTGCGTTCAGCATGTAGACGTGCAGTGCGTCGTCGCCGCCCATGGCGCACGTTGCCTCGCCCGCGGCCTTGACGAGCGCCGCATCGGTATCGTTGCGGTCGAGGTCCTGCTGGAGAAGCCGCAGATTGGCGCGCACCTCATGTGCGCGGTCGAGAAAGGGCTTGGCGTAGTCGGTGACCTTGTCGCGGCGCTGCGAGTCGAGCCGGCCCTCGATCAAAATGCGCGTGTAGGTGTGGAAGTGCGGGTGCCGCAGGGTCAGCTCGACCATTTGGCACAGCAGGTCGAGCCGCTCGCGTGGGGTCATTTGCTGCGCGTCGCGGTCGAAGCGCGGGAGGTCGTAGTAGGGCGCCTGGTTCGTGTAGACGGCTTGCCACGCGAGCGGGTCGTCGTCGGTGATCTGGTACTCTTCGTCGAGCACGGCGCGCATCATGTGCGTGCACAGCACGGTGCCGTGCGACTGGAATGCCGTGTCGTCGGCGAGCATCTTTTCAATGTGCTCTATTCGACAGGGGGAGAGGGAATGTGAGCGGGGCGGGACGGATAGTAGAACATACGAGAGAGTCAAACACACGCAGCGTGAAAAATGACCCGTCCTGGTACTCTGACGGCAAGAGCAAAAACTCCTTGCCATGCCGAAACACAAACTCGTGCACAAAAACCATGTCGACCCAGTCCTTCATGCTCCAGACGACGCCGTTGCGGCCCGACGCGGCACGTGTCGCAAACGGCTCGAGGTACGGCGCAATCGGATGCTCGGCCTCGAGCTTGGCCGGGTCCGTGGTCGCCGACTTGCCCCCATTGCCGCCGGTCGACGCCTTGGACAGCGCACGCTTGGTCGAATCCGACCCCATGGACGATGTGTTCGTGGCCCCAGTGCCACTGGCCTCCGTCTCTTGCGCCGTTCCCGCTGCTGCTGTCCTGGTCGCCGTCGAAGACGATGCGGTCGTCGCGCTCGACGATGAGTCACGCGCAAAGTACTTGAGCAGCGTGTTGGACGGAGCCGGAGCAGATGCACCAGCGGCAGCACTGGCCTTGCCCTTGCCGCGTGCGGGCTTTGCGGGAAGCGGTACAATGCCCGTGGACGAGGCAGCGGGCACGTCGACCTTGGGGATGGGCAGGTCGGTCAGGTTGTGGAGCGGACGGTCGTCGCTGGTAGTCGCCGACGAGCCATGTGAAGGATCTTGCGGCATGGTCACGTCGCAGCGCAGGTGATCCCGAGCAGATTGCGGGAAGTGGTGGAGCGCTTTGTTCGGCTAGTGGAGCACCACGAGGGTGGGAATGTGCGCGAGATTCAGTCGCCGTGCGGGAGGGAGTGGTCGCTCATCGTCGCTGGCTGACCGCTGTTGCTCTTGTTGCTGATCACAAGCGTCCAGCAACGAGGCATCCACCCACATGCACAGGAAAACACGCAAGTCGCTGCCTTTCTCTCCACAAGGGCTTCGCCAGCAACTGTATGGTCTTCCATGCTCGTGCCCTCCATTCTGTTCCGAATTGCTTAATATCATTTTGAACTGCGAGCCAAAACTGTTATCAACTCTGGAATGGGCCGCAACGAGTTGCGAATGATCTGAACACGAAAAGGAAATCAAACAGAAATATGTAAAATTATGACCACAGATCGCAGCCGAGCGCGCTGCTTTTTGGTTTTGAAGGCCTGGAAAAGCAAAGAGTCTGGAAACGCAAAGGTTTGCTGCTCCCGCGGCCAGCTTGATGGCCGACTTGATTCGATTGCCAGACCCAGCTCTTCCTCTCTTTCTCCCAACACATCTCCTCGCTTTTGGCTTTCCATCGCGACCTTGCCCACATAAATATCAGCACCGCGCGCACCAGGGCTACTCTTGTCGCGCGTCAACCTAATCCACCCGATGTCGAGCGACTGCTTTGGCATTCAGTCCGCCAACCCGCGCCATGCGATCACATCGCTCGCAGCTCGGCCTAGCGCCGATGGTGCTCCACCACCCTATTCCAGCTCGCTGTCGGACCTCCTGCTTGCGGCAACTGCCCACGAGCTCATCCCATCGACCTGCCCGGGCTGCATCGCGCCGTGCAACCACAGCCCTGCCGCAAATCGCGTGTTCCAGATCGCACGACCGCCCTTCCGAGTACGCCGTGCGGTTGCCAGTCCACCGCGGCGCGCCAGTGCGGGGTCAGTGTCCATTGGCACGAACCGCGGCCAAGTCGTCCCACGTCCCGGCAGTCAAGGTACTTGGCACCCGGTCGCAGCTCGCCACTGGCCATGTTTATGGAAAAGAAATGACCGACACCGTCGTCCTCACGATCATCTTCGTGCACCAGAGCTGCAAGCGTTGGGGACAGCCGCAGCGCCCCCTTCGACTGCCACACCTCGCTCGGTACGTTCTCAACATTCCACTGCCGCTGCACCCTTCATTGCTCGATGCGGGCAAATCACACCCCAGCGCGGGGATCTATCTGTGCATCGCAGTGTCGATAAGTGGCAACGTTAGCGGATCACCGAACCGATATGCTAGGGGCGGTGACGGGTCCGCAGCAGTGGCGCGCTGAGAGCACCAGCAGGGGATTTGAGTCTGGTGTTGCTTCCTCGCGCGGCAAGCACCGCGCGCTGCTTGCGGGGAGTCGGGGACGGCAAGCACACGCGTGCGCGCCAGCCGAGTTCGCGCTTGCCAAGCTTCTTGACCCTGGGTCGTGGCGCGTGGCTGCACTTCCCACCGCATGCTTGATCAAAAAACTGACGGACCCCGCTCCATATTTCGGCGACGCGCTCCAATCCTCGCTCTCTCCGCCCGCTCCTGCGACTGAAACCTGTCGCAGACGCGTGCACCAGTACCAACGGCCGCACCCCCAACGGCCAGCAGCAGCAAAGATTCGACCGCATCGCCAACACCCGCGCGACGCCCGCTCCGCTCATACTCGTTGCTCGCCGCATTTGCCACGACCCGCTCGCGCACCAGCACCATGAGCTCGTTCAGTCTGGACTCGACCGACTCGCCCGTGACGGCGCTACTGTCCGACCGCGTGCGGTCGCTGTCGATGCAGGTGTGTTTGGGCGTCCATGGCGTCCAATTCCAAGTGGCCACTCGCTGACTCCAAGGTGGAAAACGCGTCGGTTTGCGGGTGGTAGGGGTTCGAGGAGGTCAAGGGCAGCGTCGCCGCCAAGACGATGCGGGCCGAGCTCGCCAAGCTTATCAACATGTTGCCCGACGGCGATCGGCGCGAGGTAGGGATGTTGGGCTCGCTCAGCTGGTGGAGGGCGACGCTCGCTGACCCCCAACTTCTTTGCGTGGTAGATGTTCCGCACGGAAATGGACAACTTCTACATGCTCTTCACGCGCTACCTCGCCGACCGCGCCAAGGGCCACAAGATCGACTGGAACAAGATCAAGTCGCCCAACCCGGAGCAGATTGTGCCCTACGCCAAGCTGCCCGCGTGCCCCAACACCGACGAGGCGCGGCTCTTGTCCAAGCTCGCGGTCCTGAAGCTCAACGGTGGGCTCGGCACGACCATGGGCTGCGTCGGGCCCAAGTCGGCGATTGAAGTGCGCGACGGGCGAAGT
>GG745328.1:1527623-1694784 GCA_000151295.1 Allomyces macrogynus ATCC 38327
CTTCAGGGGGGGTCCTTAAATGGATTACGAGGCCCACTTTGGGTTGCTTAAAGTTGCTCAAGTACCCCCGAACCCCCTGGCCGACTTAAAATCGATCAAAATGTCCAAGTTTTCCAATCGGGTGGGCGGTCATTTCCCGTTTTTGTTTTTTTTTTTTTGGGGAAGATTGGGAAGTTAAGGGGGCGGTCCCCCCCCCCCCCCCCCCCCCCCACTCCCCCCCCTCCCCCCCTCCCCCCTGTTTTGTAGAACAACCTCTGGATCAACCTCAAGGCCATCAAGAAGGTGCTCTCCGAGCGCGAAATGAACCTCGACGTGATTGTCAACGTCAAGACGGCCAAGTCGGGCGAAAAAGTCATTCAGCTCGAGACGGCGGTTGGTGCCGCGATTCGGTTCTTTGACAACGCGCACGGCATCAACGTGCCGCGGTCGCGCTTCTTGCCCGTCAAGTCGACGTCGGACCTCTTTCTGGTCACTTCCGACCTCTACTCGCTTGACCACGGCCAGCTCGTCATGAACCCGGACCGGCTGTTTGGCACGATTCCCATTGGTATGCTGCTGCTTCTTCTTCGTCACGGAAGTGATGCTTGTAGTGCATGAGCCGTGACTTACCCGTGCCGTCTTGCCGTTTTGATTTGTAGTCAAGCTTGGCGACCATTTCAAGAAGGTCAACGACTACCAAGCGCGCTTCAAGGGCCGGCCACGTATCATCGACCTCGATCATTTGACCGTGTCGGGATCGGTCAGGTTCGGGTCGGACGTACGTATTTTTCCTCCGCTCCGATGGCGGTTAGGTGCTTTGCGATTGACGTTGGCGGCTGGGTGGGTCTTGCAGGTTACGCTTGGCGGAACAGTCATCATTGTTGCCAGCGAAGGCGACCACATCGACATCCCGTCCGGCTCCAGGCTCGAGGACAAGGTCGTCACGGGCAACTTGCGGTGCGTTCTCGTCCTTTTCTTGTGCATGATCCGTCCGTCGGACGACGTTTGGACCAGGGAGGCTCCAGAACGGTAACTAACGACTCTCGTCCTTGACTTTCTTCAGCGTACTCGATCACTAATTGCGCGCTTGTTGCGCGGCCCTGTGCAAGAAGCCGCTCGCGTGGCTGTGCGTGGGTGGACGCGGCAGTGCGTGGTTCGTGCTCATTTCCGTGGCACCAGCGCACGGCTGCGTGGAGCTGCTGCAGCCGGACCGCGTGGACGTCGTTGGCCCAGATTTCAATTTGCGGGACCTTCTTACCTTCTTACCGTGTGTATAAATATCACCGCTGTCTTTTTTTGGCCCACATTCAATTGGACACGAGAGTAGCCGCCCTTGCTGAGCCTGACGTTTCCCGTCGACGTCCACCGAAGCGCCGGCGTCAGCGTGCCGGGCGTCTGGGAGGTTGCCGGTCCGTGGGCGAGCGGACGCGCCGGACGCCTGTTCCAACGCTCACGTGGTGAGCATCAGCGGTGCCCGGACGCGGCGACCCGCTCGCGGCGACCCGCTCGCCCATGCTCGTGGCCTAAATGCCTGCACGCCTCGCTCTCGGCGACAACCTCGCCCACGCCGTAGCTCCCGCTCCCGCCACGGACCCACGCACCACGACGCTGCGACTGCCCGCACCGGCGACCCGTGAGCACCAAGACCGAACCTGCGAGCTTGGCGGCCATAGACGAGGACGACGCGCCGCCCAACTCTGTCGTCCTCACCCAGCTGCACTGTCGCTGCCGCCTCGATTACTTGCATCCGCTCCCGCGCTTCACTTCTTGACGAGCGTTTTCACCAAGTTTCAGCGCGCACCCGCAACCGACGCGACGTGCCGTACCTGCCAGCTCAGCGACGGCATCTTGCGGCCCAAGCTTCCTTCCCCGCTGCGCCCACCAACATGTCAGCCACGCTTGCCGACGACGACCAGGCGCGCCCGCGGCGTGCCGCCGACGGCATGACCATTGACGTGGCCGCGGCCGAGGCCGCCGCGTCCCCACTCGCCACCGCCGTCGAGGGCGGCGACGACCGCACACCCACGAGCGAGGACGGCAGCGACCACATCGAGTCGGACGAGGACTTGGACGACGACGACGACGACCACGGCGCCTACCACGCGCCCATGTCGCCGACGGCGCCTCTCGACGACGATATCGATTTTTCGCTCGTCTATGCGCTGCACACGTTTGTGGCCACGATGGAGGGCCAAGTCGCCGTCGTGCGCAACGAGCCCTTGATTCTGCTCGACGACTCCAACTCGTACTGGTGGCTCGTCAAGCCGCTGCGGTCAAATACGATTGGGTACATTCCCGCGGAAATCGTCGAGACGCCGTACGAGCGGCTCGCGCGCGTCAACCGGCAGAAAAACATTGAGGTACGCACAGAACGGTGCGGTCCAGCAGCGCGGTGGAGAGGGGTCATGCCGCTGGCGGGATGGCGTTTCGCTTGCGCTCTCTTGGCTCGGCAAGTGTTGCAGGGAGGGAGGTGGGGCGGGCCCCGCAAGGGAGGCGCTGCCTCTGCGGACGAACCAGCGAACAACGGGGGGCCTTGCGAACGGCGCTCTCGACTTTCCCTGACTGACTGCCAACGCCCCTGTTCTTCTCGTTCCCGTGCATGCTCTCTAGCGCGCACAACCTCACGCACACGACATTCCGGGTGCTCCGTCCAAGTCGACGCGGCCGTCCGAGAACCCCAAGACCGTGCAGTTCCCGCTCGACCCGCGCGGAGGGTACTACGAGTACTCGCCTGCCGTGTCTGAGGCCGACTCGGACGAGGAGGATGACGAGTTTCTCATGGGCCACGACGCGGACGAGGACGGGTCGGTGCACTCCGAAGAGGATGCGGCCATGCACGAGGCCGAAAAGCCAGCGTCGGACACGGGCAGTGCCGACCACGACGTCGACGACGAGGACGAGGCCGAAAAGGCGCGTCACCGCACATCGATTGGCGCTGGTTTGCTCTTGCGCAACCGCGATGATTTCGAAGCCGAGGAGGACGAGGTTGCGCCGGAAATTGCGCACGAGAAGCCCGCGGAGAGCGAGGTGGGCAGCGGTGTCTCGGCGGCAGAGGACTCGACCGTCTTGTCGTTTGCGAACGACGCGGTTGCACCTGCTGCTGAGGCCGCGGCAGCCGTGACCGAGACGGCGACGCCCAGTATCAGCGTCACGCCTGCGGCCACCTCGCCCGTCTCGTCCAGCGCCGCGCCTTCGACCGGCGGTGCATCGAGCCAGGAGCTCGACGCAATCACGGTCCTGCGCATTTTCCCGGGCCAGTGCTCGATTCCGGCCGATGTCGCGCAATTCAAGACGGTCGTGGTCACCAAAACCATGACAGTGCGCGAACTTGTCCGCCAGGCGGTGCTCAAGTACCGCCTGATTGGCCCGCTCGCGGCCGTCCCGAACCAGCCGCTCGCCGATGACGACTTCTTCCTGACGCTGACGTTCACGTCGGCCGCGCACCCGAACCACCACGAGCTGCATCCGGACCAGATCGTGCTCGAGGCACTGACCGCGTACCAGCAGCAGGCCGAACTCGAGGCGCGCACCAGCACGTCGAGCCCGGCGCTCGCGCCCGCCAACAAGAAGCCCACGGGCGCACGTCGTGCTTTGGCGCGGTTCGCGTCCAAGCTTTACACGCCGACGCTATTGGCCTCGACGCGACCGTCGAGCCACCACATCCCCAAGCCGATTCTGCAAGTCATTTCGCCACAAGACAGCACGTCGATCAAGCTCATGCTGCACCAGCGGTCCGTCGTGGCTGCGGGCGGTATCGCCCCTGCCGCAGCCGCAGCCGCAGCCGCGGCCCCCGCTGCACCCCTCACGGGCGACCAACTGATCCGTGTCGTCCTGCACGGCGAGCCCACGACCGCCGACGCCTCGGGCGATACCGTGCGCATGGCCAAGATCCTCAAGGTGCGGCGTGCCGACACGGTCGCCGAAGTGATGCGGTCGGCGCTGCTCAAGTTTGCGCGTAGTGAAGGCCGCGCACTCGGATCGATTGAGGAGTACGATCTGGTCGTCGACGGGATTCCCGGTGCTCTCCCGCTTGACCAGGGCACGCCATTGCCCGCCATTACCGCGGCACGAACTTACCCGACGTACTTGCTCATCCCGCGGCCGGCACCAGCCGTGCCCGTGCCATCCGCCGCTGTTGTTTCGGCCACGACCACGATCAAGCGCACGTCGATTGATCGGCCGGTGCGCGCCAGCTCGTTGTTGGTCGACACGCAACAGCGTGGGCTGGCGGTTTCGCCCGCAGTTGCACCGGCATTGACGGTCGTGACGGCGACAGCGACGGCATCGGCACCAGCAGCAGCAACAGCGGCTGCCCCGCCAGCGCCGGCGCCGCTCGACTCGTTGGCGCCCCCGTCGGCCGGATCCACGTCGGGCAAGCGGTTCTCGGAGCTCTTGTCCGAGGCGCAATCGCTTGATTTGATGCACTTGTTTGATGAGAACGCAAGCCAGTCGTAACCTGGTGTCCTCTGTTCTCTTGGCGAGCTTGTTGATTTCCGCTCGAGCTTTTGATTACATTTTTGGTGTCCGGTTCGATTAGCGTTGTTGTTGCTGTCTGCCTCTTTTTTTTCCATGTTGACCCTTTTGACCGCTCGCGAGTGGAGCGCTCGCGGAGCTTGAACGCCGACGTCGACCAGGGCGATGGTAGAAACGATATGTCTTGGCTTATTGGCGTGATTTCGGTTGACGACGGCTGCTGGTCGTGACTCGTTGAGCTGCGCACCCACTCAACGCTCCACAACGCATGGGAGCGTCAACGCGACGTGATTCACGCTGAGAGTCGCGTCGCGCAAAAACCGTCGCCAACACGCTCGTCGGTGAAAACGAACCCACACCTGCACGGTACTTTCGCCAAGGCCCAGCTAACACGCACCATGGCGCTCAAATCATCGCAAAGACGACGCAAAATGTGAATACTGTACTGGGGTCATTATGCATACATACAAAATCGCCGCCACTCTCTTCGGCGCCACGGTCGCCGCGGGTGGCACGAAAAAGCACACAAGCGGCGAGTCTACGTCGTATAAGCGAAACCAAAAATCCTAAGACGGGAACAGAACTGGGCCGCAAAAATCAACAACCTCAGCAGCTCGGCTCGGCTGGCACGCCGCGCGTGCGTTGACTTGGCGAGAGGGAGGTGGCCAACCATGAAACACGTCGTTCCTCGTCGCGTTGCACACGCCGAAATGCTGGCCACTTTACACCACGTCGGCAAACACCTCAACGTCAACATCACCCTCGAGCGTCACATCCTTTGGCCGCGGCGGCGCCGTGTCGGACCGGACCACGACCACTGGCATCGGCGCCTGCCGCATCAAGTACTCGGCGGTCGACCCAAGCAGGTACCGACTGAGCCACTTGTACCCCGGCGCGTCGGCCGAGTCGCCGTGCGAGCCCACAACGACAGCATCGGCCTTGTGCGCGACCGCGCACTCGACGAGCGCGTCGCGCGCGTTCAGTTCTGCGGTCGTCTTGAGGACCAAGCCCTGCACGGCGATCCCAGCCTCGGCCACGAGTTGTGCGAGTTGCGAGACAATGTCGCGCGCGCGGTCCACTTGCAGCTTGGCGACTTCGTCAATGTGTGCAGCGAGTGCCGGGTCGTCCGAGTGCCAGACACCACGGAGCGCGTGCACGATCAAAGCGCGGTCGGTCGGGGCGAGAATCGATTGCACGGCCCAGGCGACCGTGTCGCGCGAAAAGTGCGACGCGTCCACGGCAATCAGGATCGTGCGGTGCGCGTGCGGCGTGAGTTCCCCGGGGAGGGCCTCGTCGGCGTCGTCGGGCGTCTCGAGCGCGGCTGGGTGCGGGTTCGCGTCGTAGACGATGAGCTCGAGGTCGGAGCGGTTGGCCATGGTGGTGGATGGTTTGGTAGGTGGAGATGCTGGAGCAAGATGGTTGGATTCGAGAGCAGGAATCGAGGGAGGGCTGCAGCCTTTTTATACTTGTGCGCGGCGAGGATGAGCGCGTCGGGCGACGTGTTCCGAACAGATGTACGCCTCTGAAAAGAACAGAAACCAGCCGCGGCGCATGCATGTCGTGCGCATCGCGTCGTGGCGTGTCCGGATCGGATTGGTTGGTGCGGCGGCGTCGTTGTGTGCCCAGACGTCCGGCGAGCAGCAGCAATCTTGACACAATCTGACCGAAGAACACGAGCTCGACAACAATCGGCCTCGCTCCCAACTGAAAAATATCGTCGACCAGACAAGCCCTGCGGCAGATCGGCGCGTCCATGTCGCGTCCCCGCGCGGCATGGGCGGCCCATTCACGTCGTCCAGGGAGCAGGCCGATGGAAATGGAGATTACAGGTCCGGGCGCGACCGCCGACAATCCACGACATTTGTCCACTTTCTCGGCAAAGAGCCGGCCGAGAACGTTTTGCAGGGAGTTGGGGTCTTGGGTTGGTTGGCACGCGCTCATTCTTGGTCATGTTCGGTGTGGCAACTTTGCATTTGCAAGACGGGCCAAGTGATGTTCGCTGACGCCACTCTCGCTTTTCGCTCCGGCTTTCGAGAACCTCGGCTGATTTTCTACCTTACGTGATGCTGGCGTGACCGCGTCGCGAGGATTGTGGACAGGATCGTGCGTGCTCGCAACTCGGCGCTGCCGACGTACTGGTGCACGAGGACGTCGGGCAGGTGCGAACGGCCACGGCTATCTGCAGCCGGGTCGCAACGAGGATCCGCGCCTGTTCTCGATCACATCATCTGAAATTCGGCAAGCTGCATCTATTACAGCTGCTGCACGCCGACAGCAACGACCTGCACCCTCTCCACCCGGCTACGACCGAGGGGGCAGCGGCGGCTGTGGAGCGCTTGGCGGTCGCGGTGGTCTTGGCGACGCCAGCGACGCGTGGCTGCCTCTTCGGCTCCCGAACCCGCTGCCCGGCAACGACGACCCCGACGACGATGCAGGTGACGGCGACTTGAGCAGCGGATTGAGCATCGTACGGCACGTTGCGAGCCGGCTCTCGAGACCCTGCACGAATCAACAGGTGCGCAAGGACGAGAGGGGCAGGGCAATATGATGGCGAGTGGACGACAACGATGTCGGACATGAAGCGTGTCAATGCGTGCACGAGGAGATTAGTATCAATCATGAAAAAGACCGCACAAGTTCGAGCACGTCGACGCACCTTGACTCGCGCCATCATTTGCTGGACCAAAGCGTTCATCTCGCCCGCCTTCATTTCTGCGACGGGTGGCCGAGCCGTCGTGATGCCGTTGGACATGGGCGGGACCGCCGTGGAGGGTGGTGCTGCTGAAGCGTCGGGTGCCCCTGCGAGCGATGCAAGTCGCCACGAATTGGTCCTTGCCAACGGCGGAACCGAGTGTGCAGGTGCAGGAAGAGGCCTCGGCTCGTCTCGCGGTCGTGTTGGTGGTGAGCCCGAGACGGGTGACGGCGCATCGGTCTGCGAGGTCGGGCTTGGTGGGGTCGCGACGGGGAACGGTGGTAATGGCACGTCCTCTGCAAAACCGGCCGGTCGTGGTGCTGTTGACGGTGCAGATGCCGTTGCTCTGGTAGAGACTATGGCCCGAATTTCGAGATCGTGCTGCAGATCGCGCAATTGGTCGCGGAGCCGTTGCGCATCCACGTCAAGGTGCAGCTTATCCTCGAGCTCCGTCTCGAGCGCGACCTGCGTCTCGAGGACGCGGTGATACCTCATTTCGAGATCTTGCAAGGCGGCCTCGAGCTCGCTGGGGGCGGGACGAACACAACCGCACACGCGGGGGTTACCATTCACCGTTCCACCCGACCGACCGGCCACGTCGGCAAGTGAAAGCGTACCGCTTGCGGCGCGTCAGCAGGTCGTTCTCGTACTCGAGTTCCGTGACGCGGGCGCGGTAGATCTGGGCCTCTTCGCGAGACACGGCGAGCTCGGCCTGCACGACCTCGAGCATCGAACCGGCCTCGCGCAATCCGTCTTGGAACCGTGCTTGCAGCGCCTCGAGGTCATGCTGGGCGCGCGCGTATTTCTTGGTAATCTCGGTGTTTTGGGTCGTGAATCGCGCCACTTCGCGCTCGAGCTCCTCTTCGTAGTCGCGCGAGTCGGCCTGGAATTCTTCGAGTTCGGTTTCTTTGGCGGCGAGGCGGGCGGTCAGGTCGGCGACCTGCGCTTGCAGTGCGGCAAGTGGGTCGGCCGCCGCAGGATCGGCCATGACGAGTGTGGAGTCGACGTCGGTGGGTGGAAATGATGGTTTGTTTGCAGGGAGGCAGCGCAAGTCGATTACCGACGAGTGACGACGAGCGAAAGAGATTGGCGTGCGGTGGGGCGAGGCGGCGTGGATTCGGCGTGACCGCGTTTAGCACTAATTTGTAAACTCGGCGCCGACTGCGCGACAGTCGGTTCTCTGCAGCCGGTGCTTTCACTCGACGATTTCTTGCAAAGAGAGGCGACAAAATGTGCTGGCCCTCCACCACCAGCCTGCACCTTGTTCCGCTCAGCTCAAAACTCCCGCCGCCGCTCTCTCTCCCGATCAGGAAAAACCCAATCCGCCCTCGACCTTCACCCCCGACTTCCTACCCCACGCCGACCCCCCTTTGTCGCTGAAATCACTTGACACTCGAATCTCTTGCGCTCTCCGCTCGAGCCCCACCCTCCAATCACCATGACCCGCTCCCGCACCCCCATGTCGGCCATGTTCGCCGTTTTCCTGCTCGTGTCGGCGCTGATCCAGCTCGCCGCAGCTCAAACGGGTTGGTGCTCCAACAATCACCGGACCTGATTATGATTCCTGGCGTGGGACGAGCGCTAACTGTCTGTTCCACCTCGCATAGCGGCGCAAATCAATGCGACTGCCGTGAGGTACGCCGCAGGCCGGTGCTCGTTTGGAGAACGCAGTAGGCCCCATCGCTGACCTTTCTTCCGCGCCCCGTAGCACGCGCGTCGCCTGGTGTCAGCAGCAGACGGCCATGTGCAGTTCCGTGTGTGCGTTCAAGACGGTACCGACCGACCCTCTGTCGACGCGGCGGACGAGCACGGGCTGATCGACTGGGACCGACAATTGTAGATGACCAACGTGTGCTCGTACACGAACCTCGCGTTTGCCTGCGTCTGCACGGTTCGTCTGCCGCTCTGGGACGTGTGGCACGACGGGCAAAATCGCTGATCACTACTGCTCGGCGCGATTTTTGATGCAGAACGGCACGCGCATCGACTTCTCCGACTCGGTCGACATGACGATTCCGTACTTCTCGTGCATCACGTTCGTATCCTGAGCCTTCTCGTGCGTCGGGGCGCCCGTTTGCGAGCGACCAGAATGCTAACTGGCAGCGGCCCATCGTACTCGGGAATAGCTACAAGTGGCAACCGTGCGTCAATGCTTGCAGTACGTTTCTGCGGACCCGCATTCGCCAAGCGCTCCCCCTTTCAGCCCTCACACCCTCCCTCCCTCTGCACCATATAGTGCCGAGCGACCAGAAGTGCGTCGACGCGTGCAACACGGCGTATGTGTGCGGCAGAGTCAAGGCCGACCCAACCAAGACGTTGATCGTCTCGACCAACCCGACGACGTCGACTGCTACTGTGACCAACAAGGCCGTGATCACCAACAACGCAGGCACAGTCAACGCGCTCGGCAACGACGCCATGGCGCGCGCTTTGGTCGCGGGAGAGGCGGGAGTCGTTGCCGTCATGGCCGCGGCTGCCGTCGCTGTGGCCGGACTTTGAGGTGGAGGAGTGCGAGGCGATACCCATTCACGGCAAGCGCGGTTGTGTGCGCTTGTCGGACGGCTCGTAGGACTTGGTAAGACGGTGGAGGGACTTTAGCTAAGCGCACAAGGAATACATAAACGTCTTGCAATTATGAGTTTTGGAGAGACACTGTAGCCGATGGTTACGCGCGAGCAGACCGACCTGCCATCACTTGATGGGAGTTGTTCAGGAGCAGCGCGGTCCATGTCATTCGACCAGCGACTTGTGACGCTTGACTCAGTCACATCGCGTCGTTGACTTCGACACCGTCCTGAACGGCCCCGCAGCGGCCCGCAACCGCATAGCACTGGCTGCAAGCTCTTTCCGATCTCGCTGGTCCGATTTGCTGCCGGTCTCTCGCCTCAACCACCACTACACCGTCCAAGGGACTAACTCAAAGCGACTCGGCACATCGCTGCTCTGTCGTTGAAGCAACCCCGACACGCACCCGCCGACATCAAGGCGTCATGTACGGCGACGAGGCCCTTAAGCTCGTGCGAGAAGCCAAGCGCGCGCAAGCCGCGGCCGGGAGCACGCTCTCTGTCTACAACGAGACAGTCGTGCGCAACGTGATCAAGGAGCTGCAAATTCTCGCCGACGAGCAGTCGCGCGTCGTTGCCGTAATCCAGCATGCCGTCGACGAAGACCCCTACAACGAGACGGATGACGTCATGGCCGCGGCCCCCGCCGCGTACCGTGCGCAGTTTCTCTTGCACCACGCGGGCATCGAGCGCAACAAGCGGTGCCTGCTCGCCTACCACGCCGCACGAATCGACAAGGTGCGCGCATTGACGTGGGAGCTCGGTGGGGCCGGATTGCCACCGGACGTGGCACGCCGGTGCTCGCCTGCCGAGGCGCGGTTTGCGGAAAAGTATGCCGAACTGCTCACGTCGTTCAAGGGGGTGCACGGCTCGATCGACTTGACGGCGGCCCCGGTCCCGCCAAAGGAGCTCTACATTTGCGTGCGTGTCGTCAAGGACTGCGGCGAGATTTTTACTGAGACGGGCCAGAGCTTGGTGCTCAAGGCCAACACGCAGCATTTTGTGCGCCGCACAGACGTGGAGAGGCTGATTACCCAAGGTTATCTCGTCCACGTCGAGTGAGCGCCCGAGTGCAGCAGACGGTCGTGATTTGTCGTCTCTGTGTTGTCCAACGATAGTGGGTCGTCTTTGTGGGGGCATCTTCCAATGTACATATCAAAAAATTGCATCTTTGGGCGTGAGCGATCAATCATGGGTTGGTGTATTGCTTTCGGGTCGCTTCCCGATATACTGGTCTCGTTCCCAAGTCTTCTCGCCTCCCCACCAGTCCATCCCTCACGACGCGGCCCCCAAACACCGTGCCAGTCGCGGATCCGTGCGCAACTTGCGATCGAGCGCCAAGTACTGCTCAGGCGCGGCCTCCTTGTGCTTGGCGAGCCGCTTCTCGAGCACGTGGATCCGGAACAGCGACTCGCTGCACGACTGCACGTACTCTTCCGTCTCCTGCGGCGTCATGCCCTCGGCATTCTTCGAGTACTGCTGCTGCCGCCGCTGGTAGGCGGCCGTCTCCTCTTCGTACCGCCGCTGGATAATGGCCGCCTTTTCGACGAGCCGCTCTTTCATGGCCTTGAGGCACGCGTCGCGCACGGTCAGCGCCTCGTCGCGCGTGAGCGCGCTCGGGTTGCCGACGTTGAGCAGGAATGGCGACAGATAGTCCACCGAGGCTTCCTTGGAGGCCTCCTCGGCCTGTTTTTGGTTCTCCTTTTCGAGCTCGCTGGCCACGTCCTAGTCGTCGCGAGGATGACGTGATGGTGAGTGCGACGGATCAAGACGCACTTGCGAATCAAAAACAAGCGTACCGTCTTGTTGCGGATCGTGTCAAAGAGCGAAACGACGAGTTGGATACTTCTCTCCTCGGTTTGCCGGGCCTATTCGAAACATTGTTCGAGTGAGGACTCAAACACTGGGAGAATAGCACCACCGAGTAACTGGGCCAGCAACGCACCATGAGGATCTCCTTGATTTCGCGATCCGACGCCTTGACTGCATGCAAGCACGTCTGCTCGGCCTTGAGCAACTCGCACAGTTTCGCGTAGAGGTGCTGTTTCTTCAAGACCGTGGGCGTGAGCCGCGTCTCAAACGCTGTCGTCAAGTCCATAAATGACGTCTTTTGCTCGGTCGACGGCTTGCGGAACTCGCGCCACGCTGGAATCAGACACCCGGGGTCCGTATGGTAGACGACGCGAATCTTCTCGTCGCGCACCAAAAACGACCGCTTGTAAATATCGCGGTCTTCGGCCAATCCCGGCGGCGTCATGGCCGGCGGCATGAACGGGTCCACCACGTCCTCGGTCGGATCCCGCTCCGGCGGCCCGGGCCGGCGCGCGTACTTTTCCGTCATTTTCACAATCGTCACGGCACCCGAGCGCGCATCGGCCGCGGCCGCGTCGTCGCCCGGCGCGCCCATGTCGTCGTCGGCATCAACAGCGAGCTCGTGCGTGACGGACCGATACACGAGCCGATCCTCGCGGTCCTCGAACCGTCCAATAATCTTGCGCGCCGACTCTTGCCGGTCATAGAGCCCGTCGGCGCGCGCGCCGCGAAAGAACCGCATCCGCACCGTGTGCCCATTCTCCATGACGTGCTCCTGCAACGCATGCGCGCGCCCACGCTCGAAAAACTCGTGCAGCAGGCTGCGCGACGGGATGCGAACGCGCTTGGCGAGCTTGTCTTTTCGGTTGGCGAATTTCTCGTGCAGCTCGCCGGTCACACCGCGCGCCGGGTCCGAGAAGATGGTAAGCCGCGCGACCATGCCGTCGGGCCGGTGGTAGGCGGCAAAGATTTCGAGCTTGACGTTGCGCCACGTCATGACCTTGGACCCGGACGGGCACCGCGAGTCGAATTGCGCGGGCGAGAGGTCGAGTTTCGCGACCCACGAGGGCGGCAGGTCAAAGAGCTCCGAGTCGCCGTCGCCGGCGTCGCCGTCATCCTCCTCCTCTTCTGCGCCGGCAGGTGCGGATCCGGCCGCGCCTGATGTGCCGGAATTCGTCGACGAGCCGCCCGTACCGGTGCCGCTGGCGCTCGCGGCAAGCGATGGCTGCGGGTTTTGCAGAAAGACAAACTCCCACTTGGTCGTGTCGGCGAGGTCAAACGAAATGCCCTGCGATGGACGGTTCAGTCAGTTCTTGGCCCCGAGAACAGTGAAAAGCGCTAGCACAGACGTACCATCAGGCCGTTCGAGCACTTTTGCATGTTGACCCAATAGTTGGTGGAGCTGAAGACGCACTCGACACCCAGGTACTTTGGGTCGTCGAGACTGTAAATCTTGCCCGTGCTCGCCTCTAAAAACGGGTGGAGAGGGTGAGTTTGGAGTACTACATGAGGAATAAATGCGAAAAATACGTCACGTACCAATGAAAAAGGCCTCGGCAATATCGCGCTTGCCGGGCAGCACGAGGACCCACGCGTGAATGCGCAGCCCCGCCATTTCGTCGTCGTGGTCATTGGCCTCGAGCTACACCAAGAAAATACTCATTAGAACGTGGTTGACTCTATTGGACCCAGGTGGAGCAAGTACCTGCGTCTGCATCTGCTCGCGCTTGGCCTGCTCGAGTTTCTTGGCCTCGTCCTCCTTCTTAGCCTCCATGGCCGCCAAAAACTTGGAGTTGAGCGGCTGCTTGGATTTCACCTTATACTTGCCCTCGACGGTGGCTGACGGCGTCGACTCGTCGGGTCGCGTCGCTGGTGCAGCTGTCGCCGCCGCCACCGCGTCGTCGTGGTCCGGGTCGGTCGCGGGCGCTGGCACATCAAACTCCCATTCCTTCATGAGTCGTTGAATGTCGGTGTCGACGTGCGTCTCGTCCATGAGCGTGATCTGGCGCGCGGCGTAGCCCGACACGACGAGCGCCTCGAAACCGACACCGCGCAGCAGCGAGCAGAGCAAGACCGACATGTCGAACGCGTTTCCCGACTGCATGGCGAGCGTGTGCGTCGGCGACGCGAGCTTGGTGGGCTGAGTGCAGAACAAGTACACCGCGTCAGTTTTCGTTCCACGCTCAACGAATCGATCCGCGTCAGCAGAGCACGCGATGAAAGAAGACCAACCAGCTCAAACGGTGGGTCCAAGGGCTCATACGCGACATAGTCGGCGACAAACCGCGCGCACGACCGGTACCCATAGAGGTCCTTGAGCCCGAGCTGCGACGGCCGAATCGTCGTACAGACGCATTTCTTGACACCAAACTCGTTTTCGGGCGTCAGGAACAGGTCCTTGCGGTGCGGGAAGAGCGTCTGGTACTGGCGCCGGAAATTATCGACGTAGTGCAGCGCGCGGTCCTCCTTGGCCGAGTTGGACCAGTACGACACGGGCAACTTGGACTTGTCGAGCAAGTCGCGCCGCTTGAGCTCGCGCCGCTGCTGGACCGCGTCTAGGTGCGCCTGCTCGTGTCGATCTGCGTCATTGGCGTCGTCGGCGAGCAATGGTGGCGTTGCTGACAGAACTGCGTCGTCAGCATCGTCCCCACCGCCGACGGTTGCAGCTGGGACAGGATCTGCGCCATTTGCATCTGTCGTGCTGGACGCAAGCGGGTCGCACAGCAACACGGTGCCGTCGGCACCGGGGAGGCCAGCATCGATCCCGACCGGCTGCGCGTCGGCAGCGTTCACGTCGGAAAGCATTGCGACGAGTTACTTGGGCGGAAAACTGGGATGAAGTGTGGTTGGTTGGTTGCCCATGCAATACACGGTTCAATCCATGATGCGACCGGACTGGGGGGGGTCGTAGAATCCAAGGAGGAATGCGTAAGGAATATATTAAAGCTGACGGACTGCTACTCATAGGGAAGGCGATCCCTGCCCACCTGCCACGACCATCCCGGTGTGGCTGAGTAGGCGGGGGACGCTTGGCCTCGGGCCAACAACTCTCTCCCTCCTCTTCGAGGCGCGGCGCGCATCCACTTGAGCGACGCGCGCGTCTTGGTGTCCGTCGTGCCCTTGATCCTTCACGTCAGCGTCGTCTACTGCAACAGCGACCTCAGCACCCTCGCCGACGGCTTGCCGACCTTGACGCCCGCCAGCACCTGCACGTTCGACGTCTCGGCGCGATACTTGCGCCACTTGGTCACCGCGTCCGAGTCCTCACACACGTCGGCGGCGCGCTCCCATGTCGACTCGGCCATGGACCGCTGCCGCCATTTGATCAGCAACAACGTCTCGCCGTCGCCGCGCCGGCCCGTCGTGCCCTCGCGCAGCACGCACTCGGGCTCGTCCGCGACTGCCGGCGCCCAGCCGTGCTCGTCGTCCGTGTCGTCGTTCTCGGTGCCTGGCCGCCCAGGGAACCGCTCCTGGTCCGACTCGTGGTACGGCTTCAACAGATCGACGTGGAAAGTCGGGTGGATCTTGTACCGCGCCGGCAGTCCGAGCCGGCACGCGCGACCGCGGCCGACCACGGCCTCGACATTGAACGGGCCAATGAACTTGGGCAGCAGCTTCCTCGACGTGAGCTCGGTGCCTGATGCCGTGCGCGCTGCAATGTTCTTGGTCGATAGCCAGACGCGGTCGCCCACAAGATACTCGATGTCCTTCCTGTGCCGGTTGGCCTGCACTTCCATGGCCCGCCGCGATCGATCCAGACTAACGCGAGCGTCCCGCGTCGCCGTTGCTAGTTGTTCTGCGACGCGCTCGAGCTGCGGCACCGGAATGTTGTCGCGCAGCATGACCTCGGCTGGTCCGCGTGGCACCACGCCCCACAACTCGAACGGCGACTTGCCCGTGGGCTCGGCGCGCGAGTTGTTGTACGCGAACTCGACAAACGGCAGGTACGTCGGCCAGTTGGTGCGCTGCGCGTTGACAAAGTGCCGCAGCATCGACTGCACCGTGCGGTTCGCCACCTCCGCCTGCCCGTCCGTCTGCGGATGGTACGCCGTAGACATGGCTAACCGCGTGCCCAACCGCCGCCACAACGCTTCCCAGAATGCCGATGCCAACCGCGGATCGCGGTCGCTCACGATGCAGTCGGGCAGCCCGAGATGGGGCAAGACGTGCTGTACGTACAGTCGCGCGAGCCCCTCTGCGTCCGTGGTCATGGTCGCCGAAATAACGCGGAGCCTCTTCGTCAATGCGCAGACGAACGTGACGATCGCGTCCTTCCCGCCCTCCCCGTCGGGCAGCTTGCCAATCAAGTCGAGGTTGATGCGGCCCCATGGTCGATCAGGTACGGTGAGTGGCCGTAGCAGGCCGTCAGCCTTGCCGACCTTGGGTTTGTTGGCCTGGCAGCTCACGCACGTCCGCACGTAGTACTCGACGTCGACGGCCTGCCCGCGCCAGTAGCACCACCGGCGCAGGAGGTCGAGCGTGCGCCGTGCGCCCATGTGTCCGGCGAGCGGCGTGTCGTGGGCCTCGGTGAGCCAAAGCGCGCGCAGCGCATTGTCCTTTGGAATATAGGGCACCCGGCGTACCTCTCCATGGACCTCGACCAGCTTGTACAGGATCCCGCTGTCGGCCTCGTACCCTTCCGGCGGGCCCTCGAGCATTGCGCGCGTGCGCCGATCCGCGGCCGTGGCCGCCGCGACTAACCGCATGAGGTCGGGCTCCACTTCTGGGCGGATCTCGTGCTGCGCTGCCGTTGCCCCCTCGCCCTCGACTGCGCTTTGCGCTGCTGCGATCCACGCGTCCCCGATTTTCGCCCGCACGTGCCGTGCGCGCAGCACGGAAAATTTTCCGTTCTCGTCCATGTACATGGGCACGGCCGCGACGCGCAAGGTCCCGTCTGCCGTGCGCTCGAGTGGCATGTAAGGTGCATCCGCGACCAGCAAACCCTCCGGCCGCAGATCCGGCCACCGCGAGAGCGCGTCCGCGTGCGGCATGCGCTCGCCCTGCTGGTACTTGATTTCCACGTCGTGTTTGGCCAGCGACGCTAACCAACGTACCTGCTGCGCATTTAGCTCGCGCTGCGTCGCAAAATACTCGAGCGTCTTGTGGTCCGAGTTGCACCGGACTGGTTTCCCATGTACATACGACCGCCAGCGGCCAAGTGAGGTCACAATGGCCAGCAGCTCGCGGTCATGCACTGGGTACATGCGCTCAGCTGGTTTGAGCTTGCGACTAAAGTACTCGACCGGCCGCCCGTTCTGCTGCAGGATCGCGCCGACCGCAAACCCGCTCGCGTCGGTTGTGATCTCCCACTCGCCGTCCTCGTCTGGCAAGACCAGCACCGGCGCCGAGGACAGCGCATCCTTGAGCGCACGGAATGCCGTGTCGGTCTTGGCCGACCATACGTATGGTACGTCATCCGCGAGCAAGTCAGTCAGTGGGCACGCAATCTCGGCGAACCCGTTCACAAACCGCGAGTAGTAATTCGCGAGCCCAATGAACCCATGTAGGTCCTTCTGGTCCTTTGGCACTGGCCAGTCGCGAACCGCGGCCACCTTGGCCGGGTCGACGTGGACACCGTGCTGGTCGACAAAGTGGCCCAGGTACTCGACCTTCTCCTGGAAAAATGCACACTTGCTCGGTTTGACGTGGAACTCGTTCTTTTTCAGCAGCTCGAGCACCTGGCGCACGTGGCGCTCGTGGTCCTCTCTCGTCTTCGAGTACACGAGGATGTCGTCCAAGAACACGACCACGAACTGGTCCAGGTACGGCTCGAACACTTGGTTCATGACGCGCATGAATGTCGACGGCGCGTTGCACAGGCCAAAGCTGAGCACGCGCCACTCATACGTGCCGTAGCGCGTCACGAACGCCGTCTTGTGCACGTCGTCCTCGTGCATGCGCACCTGGTGGTACCCACTGACCAAATCGAGCTTCGAAAAGTAGCGTGCACCGCGCAACATGCGAAACAGCGTCTCGGCCCGCGGCAACGGGTACGTGTCGCGCACCGTGATCTTGTTGAGTGCGCGGTAATCGACGCACACGCGGACGCCGCCGTCCTTTTTCGGCACGAACAGCACCGGCGACACAAATGGCGAGCCCTTGCTCGGCCGGATCAGGCCGCGGCGCAGTAGCTCGTCCAGCTGCATGCGCAGTTCCTTGAGCTCTTTCGGCGACGCCTGGTAGGCGCGCTGTGCGACTGGCCGCGCGCCCTCCTTGAGCTCAATGCGGTGGTCAATGTCGCGCTCGGGCGGCATGCCCGTCGGCTTGGCGAACACGGTTGGATACTCCTCTACTAACTTCTGCACAATCGCGTCCGACGTGTAGGTCCCGTTGGTGACCTCGACATTGCTCAGCAGGACCCCGAACACGCTCGACGGGTCGCTGCGTATGGCCGCGGCGCAGTCCACCGCCGAGATCAAGTCCACCTTGGCGTGCGACGGCCCGCCCGCCACCGGCTGCACGCAGGTCGTGCTGCCGTCAAGCGACAAGGCGCCCATCGTCCAGTCCAGCTGTGGGTTGTGCTCGCGCAGCCATGGGCGACCCAAGATCACCTCCCAAGCGACATCGTCGAGCACCAAGCATTTCACGACCGTGTCGACGCCTGCGACTGTGATCCGCAGGTATGCCCACTCGCGGCGCACTCGCTGCGTGGCCCCATCAAACCCCGACACGTTCAGCCACCTGTCGCCCTCGACTCGCGCTTGCACGCGCTCCACCACAGTACGTCGTATTACGCTGTGTGACGCGCCTGAGTCGACCATGACGATGGTGTCGTGCGCCTGCTGCACTTTGCTGCGCTGGCGCTCGCCCTTCCGTTTGGTCGACCAGGTGCGGCCCTTGCGCACCCCTTCCCCGGGCGCAAGAGCCGCTTCGTACGCGTATGGTTGGTCAGCGCCAAACGCCAGGACTTCCACGTCTTCGGCGCTCCCTTGCCCCTTTTCCTCTTCCCCCACCAGCAGTTTGTCCGTCTCAGGGTCGGCAGTGGGGTCGTCTTGTTGGACTTCATTTTCCACTGCAACCGTTGCCTTCTTTTCAGCTTGCTCAGGTTCAATTTCCTCAGCAAGAATGGGAGCAACGACCACCGAGTTGGCTGCCTGGGAAAGATCAGTTGAGCACGCAGAACCAGATTTACATTGGTCGTGCGTGACAGCGGCCACCTTGGCATCTCCCTTGGCCGTGCCCTTCTGCGGGCAGTTGCGGCGCAAGTGCCCCACCTCGCCGCACTTGAAGCAATGGCGGTCGTCGCGCGACGTGTTGCTGCCATGGGTGTAGTTGCCCGTGCCCGAGCAGCACTTGCAAACCTGCTTGTTGCTGCCACCACCACCGCCATTGCCACTGCGTGGGTGACGCCCATGCATGGCGTCAATCTGCATCTTGTCCTGGTCCTGGAAGAACCCGTCGGCGCCGATGCCACCGCCAAAGCTCAGGCCCAACTGCTGCATTTCCCAAATTTCAATGGCCTTTTCGTAGACTGCGGCCAGTCGGCCGGGGCCATCTTCGTCAGGCCCTCGACCTGGACCAGCGCCATGGCGATGCTGTTTGGGACCGACTTGAGGAAGTCAAACAGCAGCTCGGACGCAGATGCAAAGTGGACCGCCTGTGCCAGGCCCTGGAACTCAATGACGTGGGCCGTCATGCCCGACCTGGCCCGGAACTGCAGGTCGCGCAGCTTCTTGCGGTTGGTGAAGTCAGCCCCTCGTGGCGCAAAGTGCTCCTTGACGTTGAGCACAATCGCCTCCGGCGTGGTGGGCCACAACCCACCCACGACCTGCTGCACACGGTACGTCTCTGCTGCGGCCGTGAAGGCACGCTTGAGCAGCAGCACAATCATGGGGTCGCTGTGCTTGTGGTCCCGCATGAAGAGAATCCACTTTTCAGCATCAGCCGACCAGGCCGCAACCTCTGTCGCCGAGCGCTTGCCGTCAAACTCGGGTGCCAGGACCTTTTCAGCACGCTGGAACACTGGTGCTGCTTGCGAGGTCTCAGGCACTGGTTTCGGCGCCGGCACAGTCAGTGATGCTGTTGCCGCTGCAGTTGCAGCCGCCGGCATCACCGTGGCCTGCCCAGCCGTGGCAGCTTGCATCGCCTGTAACATCCCCATCATCTTCTCGAGCATTGCGTTGGTCGTCGCCAGACCAGTCTGGACGGCCGCCACGTTCGTCTCGAGGGCCGTTGTGCGCTCGACAAGTTGCGTCCCGTCGCGGGCAATCGCCGGCATCATTGCCTCGACGGCCGCGAGACGGTCCTCAGCTGTCGCCATGTTAAAGTGACGAGAGACAGGTACCGCGCCAAAAACGGAAAACGGATGGACAAGCGTGCCCACCCCCCTTCTCCCGCCAGGAAGGTCAGAAAAAGTCGGAACAAGACCGGCGTCTGCAGACACCCAGGCGCAACGCAACAAGAACCGCGAGCGCCACCAGACCGAGAACACCGTCCACGTTCGGAAAAAAAAAAAAACCACCAAACGCCCACGCTCAAGCTTGAGGACCCAGCTTGAGGGAGACCGCGGGAACTTGCTGGCGTGTGAACGCCATCCCCGACCTTGACCAGCCCGTACGTCCTTGAAGGGAGTCGAACTTGTGACGCTACCAGTTGATGCGACCGGACTGGGGGGGGGGGGTCGTAGAATCCAAGGAGGAATGCATAAGGAATATATTAAAGCTGACGGACTGCTACTTATAGGGAAGGCGATCCCTGCCCACCTGCCATGACCATCCCGGTGTGGCTGAGTAGGCGGGGGACGCTTGGCCTCGGGCCAACAATCCAGTTCGACAGTTTGAGGGCCCTTCCAGACTTGTGCGGGGCGGATCAGTGGGATCTGTGGTTTGGGAGGCCAGGCCCTTCTCATACCTCTATCTTCCAACGAACCGGCAGTTCGCGCCATCTGGTCGAAAGCCTGGATTCACGCGTTTTCAAGCACACAGCAATCGTGTTCACATGCGGCAATCGCATCCACACGCAGGAATCGTGTCCTGAGCTGACGCTCCTGGCCAGGCATTTTGAGATCGACTCTTTGGAAATCGGCATTATGGCCAAAACGCCATAAATCCACAGTGTGGCCAAATATCCATAAATCCGTAGTATGGCCATAAGCCTGTATACAATGGCCAAGTCTAAGGCAAAAGTCTCATACGCGAGGGCCAAATTCTGGCCAAATTCTCATGCGCTAGGGCCAAATTCTATGGCCAAATTCTCGTACACTATGGCCAAATTCTCTGGCCAAGATCTTGGACACTATGGCCAAGTCTATGGCCAAAATTCTGTACTCTATGGCCAGGTCTCTGGAAATCGGTTGCTGCATTTGGTCAATCCGTGAGACGTCCATAAACCGGCGCGCCTGCTTCTCTACCACAACAATGGAGCGCGCTGCCGCCCTTTTGCTCTGACATGGCGAGGAAAATCGAAAAGAGGGTCAGTTGGTCAACTGGGCCATCCTCACACGTCACGTTCTATTTGCTCCAAGTGCTGGCCCAGGCTGTTTCTGATGTGTGGCAGGCACAGCACATTATCGGATTTCAGTATTTGAGATGGCAAGCCTTGCTTACACATGGCAGCTGACAGACCAAACACCTGTGAACTCTTGCCATCTTCTCTGAAGCAGAGATGGGCTGGGATGGAGGCTTGGACTAGAACAAGGCCAGAGGCAGGGTTGTTAAGCCACCAGACCACCAGTGTTCAGTTGCATTGGCACTGGTGGCTGCAGGTGGCCTGAAGCTCATGTGATCAGGAAAATGGCTGACCAAGTGTTTGTAGAACACAGTGTGATCTGGATGAACGACCACATCAAGGACAGCAAGGGCAAGTGCCTAGACCTTGCCATGCACCACAAGCAGGAGGTGCATGGCACATGACTATACAGTGCTGTGGGTACTTGGTCATGACTGCAGTACACCCATTCTGATCCACTTCTATATGTGCTATGTGTGTATTTCTCTGACCAAACAATCTACACCACTGTGTAGTCAGTCATGCTCAACAACTGGACACTGCTGCAGCTGCTCCTGGCCTTGCACCTAGAGCCAGGCAAGAAGGCGCCTAACATTTGCAACATGCTCAAGACTGTGATTCAGGAGTACCAGATCTCTGAGAAGATTCTTGGTGTCATCATGGACAATCCTGACACAAACACAGGTTCTGTACACATGCTGCTTGTGCAGCTCATGGCCAATGATGTGGCCACGTTTGTGATGCTGCTGCAAGTACAATGCTGTGCACATGTCATGCAACACCTCTCCAAGGCTGTGCTGTTGGTGGAAGAGATTGATTGGGTAGTGAAAAAGGTGAGTGTCATTCTTGCTCACATCAACTGTCACATCTCTACCTGCCAATTAGCCTTCTTCTTGGGCATCATGCTTTCTCCCAACAACTGCAAGGCATTTGTGCATGTGCTGCAGCCCCCCCCCCCCCTGGGAAACAATACAAGGTGGGGGTCACACTATTGCAAATTTCTTTATTATATGCAGAACTACAAGCACGTTCACAAGTATTATTGATGTTTTGCATATGTGCCAAAAAGCTGGGGCAAGTGTTGCCTGCTGCTGGTGCTCACAATGCTTGAGGAGTCATTTGTCACACTTGTGATCAAGATGCTGTCAACACTGGAGCAGTTTATGACAATGTTGCAGGCGCCTGATGTTGGTGTCAACAATCTTGCTGGGTTTGCCAGAATTTGGATGGACTTTGTGGATTTTATGGTGCCAACATGCAACAAGTTGGTGGGGTCTGGTGCACACACTGACATGGTCACTGACAATCCCTATCCTGAGCCTGAGTGCCTTGTTCTCATGGCTGTCAACCTGAAAATTGCAGCTGAGGACACTGATGCTTGACTTGAACCTGTTGGCCCAGATCAGGGGTGCAAGGATGATGATGGTGCATTCCCTGTCATCATTAGTCCCCCCTCGCCTCATTTCTGACATTCTCCACCCTGGTGCCACCCTCTGTTAGTGCCAGTCATGGGTGACATGGACCACCACCAACTTGTCCTCCCTACACCCATGCACACTGGCCATGGACAGCTACATGCCACTGCTGCTACAAGTGCAATGTCTTCTGTGCCTACTGGTTCCACCTGAGCTGCCCCTCCCTCTTCTCATGCTCTGCTCATGGGTACCAGTCATGTGTGTGACCTGATTGTTGTGCAGCAGGCCATGGTGGCAGGCCTGTCAGGTGCTGATGTGCTCAAGTATGTGGCAACAGTCAACAAGTGCATGGAGAGGCTGACCAACAAGCAAAGTACTGGGACAAGTTGTTGGATGGGGTTGTGTCATCCACATGCTTCACCTGTCTTATGTTACCAGTTGCTGCTCTCATGACCCAAGAGTGCCATCCTGTTTGGGTTGCCTGCTGATCATTAGTCAGTTGTGTAGGGGGAAGCTCAATGGCCTGGTCTGGATGTTCCAGCACACCAATTTTATGGAGAGCAAGATCTCTACTTTTGTCAACTATGCCAAGTCTTGCCACAGGTGTCATTGACAACTGTGATTGGATTGACAACTCCTGTCCCACTGTGCCTGCACCATTGTCAGGCTAGCACATGGGCAGTGCATCTCAGATGCAGGCTGCAGCCATGTCCACATCAAAGCTGTTGGCCAAGTCAACACTGTACATGTGGCACCTGTTGACCTGGCTGCCCCAATTCTATTCTTGACATGTCTTGCCTGGCCATGCTAGTGACAGCATGCAAGGAGCTCTTGGCCTACATGACCAGCACCACATCCATCACTTTGTTGACTTTTGCAGCCTATGTGGAGTGGTGGAAGGCCAACAAGTCAGTCTTCCCCAAGCTTGCCAGGATCATGCATGATTTTGCCAGGTTTCAATTGACAATTGTGGATTTGGAAAGGGTGCTCTCAGTCACCAACCATGTTCTCAGCAACATGCAGTTGCAGTTGGGACAGGACACGTTCAAGGTGATCAATTGTGCTGAACAAGAACTGGGTTGCATTGATGGAGAGCAATGGCAAGCACCTGTTCAACCAACTGGCATTCTACATGCCACCTGCACCCACATCAGCCAGTGGCACTGGCAGTGGGAGCAATGGGGCTTGGATGTGCTCAGTGATTGATGTGTGGTGGTACCCGCTTCTTTTCGTTTGTTTGTACCACACCTCTATTTTTGGTTAGCATGGCACTATGAGCACAGTTGTCACCTACCATGACAGGTTTGTGGATGTGGGGAGTGATGAACGGCCTGAGCATTCTCTTTGTTTTGTCCTTTGTTGGAGACCATTAGAGTGTCAAACCTTCTTTTTCGACTGGCCAGTTCCGATTATTTTTGGTTTTTGGAATACATGTGAGGGGCTGGCTCGTCAGCAAGCTCAAGGCGACGTGCAGCCACGTGATCCTGTTGGAGGCTTCTTCGCAGATCAGTCACGGGGCGGCGCAGCACAACCGAGGCGGTTGCCAGCTGACGTGGTTTGTGGTTTGACAAACGGATGCGGGATGCTAACTGACGTGGTGGTCGGGATACAAGAACCACGTCAGGCTCCCGCGCTGCCGTTCTGCCAGGCCCACAACAGCATTGGCTCGTCCGTTCTCGTCGGCCTGCTCGTCTCAATGCTCTGTTAGCTCTTCAATGACCCGCCCAACGCCCTCACAACCCGCACTCGATGCGCCATCTTCAGCGCGAACTGACGCAGGACTCTGTCCGCGCCGTACAATTCCCAAGCCCTCGGGACGGTCCCGAGACGGCTCTCGACCCGAGGTCACCCATTCCGCTGCTCAGCAATACTCGAACGCTTGCCGCGTTTCCGACGGCGGCGCCGCGCCAGCAGTACCAAGTTGCCCGCACGTCGTTCGACCGACTCTTAGACATCGCGCATGCGACGCTTCCGCACAGTTTCCGCAACACGAACGTCCCCAACCCGTTGCCGCCCATCGACCCAAAGACTTTTACCGAGGAGCAGCATCTGACCCGCATGGCGCAGCTGTGGAAGGAAACGTTCCGCAGTATCGCCAATCTCGTTCTCTCCGGCAACGACGCCGTGCTCATTCTCGCCGCGCGCAAGGGTGTCGTCTACTTGGCCGTTGCACAGCTGCACAACGTGGTCAACCGCGTCAGCCAGTTGTTTGTCGCCGGGAAGCGCGAGGAAGGCCAGGCACTGCTGGCGCTGGATGCCGACGCGTATCTCTCCTTGCAGATGCTCGTCATTCTCGGCCAGCACCCGGCGGTCCGCCAGTACCTGCGCAAGCCCCTCTCAAACAGCTCGCCGATTTGCCCGTTTGCGCTTGTCGAGTGGTTATTACCCGCAATTGCAACGCCGAAAGTCAAGTTGGCGGCGACGCGCGTCATGGCTCTCTCACTCAATGTCGTGCCTCCGGGCGTTCCTGTCCCGCCCGCTCCCGCACCGAAACCAGAGAGTGCTGCGTCAGGTGCGCAAGCTACGACGACGCCACCAACGCCGAGGTACTGTGCGAATTTGGCGTGCCAGAAACACGAGTCGACGGACTTGCCATTCTCGAGGTGCAGCAGGTGCAAGAAGACGTGGTATTGTTCGCGTCCGTGCCAAGTCGCGGCGTGGAAGGCGGGGCACCGATTGTGGTGCGTGCACTTGGCCGAGATCGAGGAAACGGAGGCGGCCCCGGCCACTGCAGGCGGCGCCAGTGCCGAGCAAGCGACAAGAAATCCGACAGCGCAACCGCCAGCAGCTACCGCGGCGCAGGTGGCAGCAGCAGCGACTGTCGCCGCGCACGCGCAACCTGCCGGTGCAGCCGCGGGCACTACACAGCCGTCTCCGGCCGGCTCTACAAATGCGACTGCGACAGCGTCCGCTTCGACACCCGCTAGACCAACCGTGCCGCCTCCGGGATTCACTGCCGTCGCGGGAGCGCCGTACCCGACGCCGACGGCGGCAGAGACGACCGATGCGGGCATGGCCAACACGACGGGTCGTGGTGGTCCGGTTCGAGGTCGGTAATAGTAGTAGTAAGGTGTCAGTACGGCGCCAAGAGCAACGGGAACAGACCATTCTCCCAACGATGACGGCGAACCTCCGTCGCCGTTGTCGTGGGTGGCTAGGAAGTGACTTTTTGAGTTCATTTCAAAGTCTTTGTTGGCTTTCTTTCGGGTGACGTGCTTTTCTTTTCAACGGTTCGCTGCAGCAGGGTCTTGGTGGGTGGCCCGAAAACCCATTTCGATCCGCACTCGGTGTGGACATCTATTTACTAGGATTTCTTCTCGCAAAATACGACTCTTGTCGACCAGCACCGCGGTCGTTTTGGGTCTGCATTTCGAGAGGGCCTTTGGGCGGCAGCCGTCGACCTGCACATTTCATTTTCGGTCCATACTTACTCGCATCGCCTGTTGGTGACGGTCGACGGATGTGACTTATCAAACAAGGCGCTTCGCGCCCCGTGTGTAGGGATGCCAGGTCGTGAGGTGCTTCAGCTCAAAAGAATCCTGAGCATTTTTCGCCAATACCCAGACATTACAAAAACGCGCGATTGCAGAGAGTATCAAAACCGGCGACGGCACATTTGCAAAATGAGCGTCTTTATTTTGTGGCACGAAACTGTATTGGTTGTGTTGCTCTTGGAATGTGGACAGCAAGGTGCGGTTGAGATGGAAGTGGACGGGTAAAAAGACAGCACCCCCAACAATCGTGTACCCACGGAAAGACAATCATGTGTGCCAATATCTCCACTGTTTACATTGCAACAATGCCTTCACCCTGGCCCAGGGTGACGATCGTGCGGTTCCATTGTGCAGAACACGCTCTGGGTCAAAATTGGGTGCAATATTAATGGAAAAATCGGCGTTGCTCTTGAGTCGATGAGCAGGCCAATTGAAAAGTCGAGGACGCAATTCAAAAAATATTCGGCCGAAAATTGAACTGACAGATACTGCAGATACACTCGAACTGGTACTGGGGTTACCATTTCCACGACAATGGCTGCCACATCATCAGCAGATAGGGGAAAAAACGAATTAACAATTGCATCTAACTTGGTGAGATTGGGATCAGTGTGTGCCCAATGGAGCGCCATAGTTATCTTCGTCCCACTCACGTTTCTTGATGAGATTGCTTTGAACGTTCTATTGTCATTTCTTGTCATCAATCTGGCTGCAGCCAAAGCACTATCTGTGCCACCTGGGTTGGCCCTGCTGCAAAAAGGTATATCATTGATGTGCACCATTTAGGGGATTTGAATGCATTGGGGGTGAATTGAGTGAGGAGATAAATCTGGCGGTTGCGCTCAAACTATGTGGCGTAGCGTTCGGTTTCAGTGAGCGCAATGACAATTGTCTTGTGCCTGAGTTACACCATGCAGTGAAAGCTTGGCCAACTGTTCACACCTGATTCATCTCCTCCCTCACTTCACCTTTGATGCTCCCCAAAAGAGGGGCATTCGAATCCCCTAAATAGCGCGCAATGATTCTGCACTTTGTTTGCAGTGGGAATTGCTGAAGGATCAACCCAGGCAGCATAGATGACGTTTTGGTGGTGGCCAGATCTCAGCGGCCACTGAACCGATTTGAAAGAACCTTGTACTGATTGTATGGTGCATCAAATTGTTTTCAATGCGGGGGCCGATATGGGAGTCGAGCGAGGAGTACAGAGGGAGTGGCCAAAAATGGAGTAGTGTCTTGACAGCATCTGTTTTGTGGATCCTTGGACTGAAAAGTGCGTGACAAAAGCTTGCATTTGCGACGATTTGATTGTGGGCATGCCTTGGAGCTCTGACGTGAATGCTTTGCCAGACAATCTGAGTGTGCTCTCGCTTTGTCATTTGAGCAGCTGAGGTCACTGCAAGACTCAGCACAGCCAGGGTGAGGGGCTGTGGAGGCACATGCTCATGCTGTATGTTGGAGTCCTTCCACAAGGGCATCAAGGTTGCTGTGTACTATGCCTGGCTCACGATCAAGGATTACTGGGACATCAACGCCACACGGAACTGTGTTGAGATGGTTGTCCTGACCCATGGGCTGTTTGACTTCATGCTGCAAGTCAAGGAGCTCGTCTTTGACATCCACCTGCAAGTTTGGGGTAAGCATACTGCTGGCAACCTGGTCATTGACCACTACAACGCCTTCCACAGGTTTGTTGCCAAGCATCTCAGTCGGACTATTGCAGCTGAAGACGTCACGCTCTACCTCAAGTATGTCAAGGAGATCATTTGCTGTGGCCACAATATGGAGTACCTGTACATGCTCAAGTTGGTCCAAGGGCTGCTCACAATGGGCAAGGCCAATGGAGTGATGCTCTTGCTGCAGGGGCTTGAGGGATCCAGAAAGGGCATGTTCTACTCGCTGCTCAAGGACTTCATCATTGGCAAGGAGTGCTGCATCGAGATCAACAACATTGGCAAGTTCATCTGGGGGGACTTCAATGTGATCTACACAAACCTGGTTGACTTAGACCTGTCACACGTTGATCTTACTGAGCTCCCACACAAAGAGGACTGGGAGGCCATTGTGAAGGTGAGCATGGACCCAATCAGCACGTTCATTGATGAATTATGGTGGTTTCCCCAATGGGCTCATGAGGTTTGGGAGGGCGGTGACACTGCCTGAGATGGCCTCTGAACAGCTCTATGCCATGTACCACAAGTATGTCATGCAGCGATTCCCATGTGCTGAGCCCAAAACCATGAAGGGGTTTGGCATGGCCATGGGCAAGGCCGTGTACCATGGTGCTGATGGGAAAGAGGCTTTGCTCTTTGGAAATGTCCACTGCAATGTGAATGGTCACAGGCCACATGTTTACGTCTACAAGGGCCCTGTGCTACTTGCAATGGAAGATGATGATGAGTAGTTTGTATCAGATCAACGTGCTTTAAATTAACATCCCTGTTCCACATCCATGGCCTGCCACCCCATTCTGCTGCACTGCATGGGGCCCCACAGGGATCCATGGCAAGTCATGGACTGCCTGCTGCTGGGGGCTCGGCTTGTCTGTGACTGCTGCCACAAAAAGTCCCATGATTGCATCTATGTAAAACCCAGGCAAGCATCTGGGCAGGGTTGTGGAGGCGGGTCTCCTCCATGTATTGCTGACAGTCTCAGGGACTCTATGCTGTGGGATCCCACATCCATCAGGGGATGGGTGTCCATGGACGGCCCTGACTGGACCAGTTCGTGACTCTGGGCAATCGTTTTGCTCAGGGTAAGTCGCTGACCCAATGGACCAGGTCCATGGTCCCTTGACTTTGATCTCAAAGATGGGGGTGTACAGAGCTTAAGCACTTCTCTTCATCTTGCTTTTCCTATTATCCTAAAACAATGTGGTCATCCAGTCAATCCAGTCAGTGGCTTACCCTGAGCGAAAATGCCTGACTGGGTGCTGACCATATCAGGTCAATCTGGTCAGGATCACCCCAAGTGAAAACGCCCCAACTGGATGAGACCCATACAGGTAGTCCAGCCAAATGTCCACTGCAACCCCTGCCATGCCATCCCACACTTGCTCCATGCTATCGTCAAATCATCTTGCAGACGCCCTGCATCCAGGATCCTTCTTTGCAACAGATTTGTGAGTTTCTCAGGGTAAGTCATCCCCCCAGAATCCCAATATCCCAGGGACCACTCAGGGTAAGCAATTGGCCTACCAGCCACGTTATGGGCCAGGATCTTTTCCAGGATTTGCTTGGGGTAAGCAATTGGGCGCCCAGGCACATTATGTGCCAGGATCACTTCCGGGATATTGCTGGGGGTAAGCAATTGGGAATGGCATGTGTTCAGATTGTGAGTCGCTTGGGGTAAGCCATCCCAGAATCCTGATATGAGGATTTACTCGGGGTAAGCAATTGGGAACGGTATATATTCGAATGAGTCGCTCGGGGTTGGCCATCCCAGAATCCTGATATGTATTGGGGCCCATTGGGCCCTGATACTCAACCAAATACATTCTGGTTCGACCCAACCAGCAGCAACGCCAGCAGCAACCCGGACTCGCTCGGCACCCGCCGGAACTATCTACAGAGCGTGGCGCTTTCCCCGACGGCACTGACAGCGCACCGTGGTTGTTGACATGACGCGATTGTCAGCCAGCTCCCCGTGCAACGTTTGTCGGGACCCATAACCAACTACATTATCTTGCTGCAGCACCCGACCTGGACTGACCCAATCACCGCCCTCCGCTCGCGCTCTGAGCACGCTTCCACATCATGTCGACGACCGCGCGTTGGCACGACGCATCGCACCAGCTCAGCCGCGAGTCGCACTGCAGGCCATCCCCTTTCTTACTCGCGCACTCACACCGGGAACCGCGGATACTTGCCGGACCACGGCTGGGTTCCTGTCGACAACACGCATCATGGCGCGCGAGCTCCGACTATGGCCGGCGCGCCTGCATTCTCTAACCCCGCTTCCAACCGGCGTCGCTCCAGTAATGGCCAAGTCGACGCCAGAACGTGAGGTCGTGGATGTCCCTGATGCCACGGAGGAGGACGTGCGCACTGCGGTTGCGAACGCGGCGCAGGCGTTCGAGTCGGGATGGGGTGTCATGGCGCCGACTGCGAGGAGGTGCGCTCCGTGAGTGCGATTGGGCCAGACCAAACGCACGGACGGGTGATGGTAAATCTGCTGGACGTAGGGACTACATGTTCCGCATCGGCGATGCTCTCGAACGCAACGCAGAAGCGTTTGCCGAGCTCGAAGTGCGGCAGACGGGCAAGTTGTTTACGGATGCAGTCGGCGAGGTGCACGAGGCTGCGTCCGCGTTCTAGTACTTCAGCAGTACGTGTTCCTCAAATACTTTGATCTTCATTTCGGGTGGAGGCGGGACCTGACCTCGGCTGCGATCCTCCTAGGCTGCCGATAAAATCGACGGCAACCATGGACGCGACAAGCATCTACGTGCCCAAGGGCGTGTGCGCGATCATCACGGCCTTCAACTACCCGCTGATGCTCACGTGCTGGATAATGGCACCGGCGCTCGCGGCGGGCAACGGACGTTGTTTTGCTTCTACCTTGCTCGTCAAGATGGCGATCGCTGCTGCTGCTTTGATTTGGCCAATTCCCTGACATGGATGGCGCTGACAATTTCACCTGCTCGCTCTATCACCAGACGGCCGTCATTAAACCTTCGGAAACAACGCCCCTCTCGATCCTCGCCCTGCGGGACCTGCAACCGACGCCCCGTCCCCGGTCCACGTCGTCCCGGGCGACGCACGCGTCGGGCAACTGCTCACGTCACACGCCGACATTGCGCACGTCAGTTTCACGGGTTCCACGAGCGTCGGCGCGCAACTCATCGAGACCGATGCGCGCGCACACGGATGCGGCGTTCGCGTCGCACTGGATGCTGGTGGCGAATGCGGGCCAGAATGTGCAGCGACGCGCGTGCTTGTGCATCGCGATGTGCATGAGTGATGTGAGAAGCTCGTGAGTGCGGTGGAGAAGCAGATTGGTGCCAAACCGCCGGGGTCGCTGTATGATGGCGCGGCGAGGATGGGGATGCTCGGTACGTCCGTTCGCTTCGCCTCGCAAACCAAATCTAAGGCCTGACTCGACATTTTCTTTCGATCCCAGCATTCGAAGCGCACGCCGACCGCGTCCGGTCCGACATCGAGGTCGCCCTCGCATCGGGCCTGTCCCTCGCACACCCGCGTGACCCGAACGCGCTCTACGACGCGCACGCGCCCGAATGGGTCCCGCCCGTCCTGTTTAAGTCGTTGCTCGACACGCACGCGATCGCGCAAAACGAGTTGTTTGGTCCCGTCGTCGCCGTGCTCGAACCGTTCACCGATATCCAAGAAGCCGCGCAGCGCGTCAACTATACGCGGTACAGTTTGGTGGCGGGGATCGTGGGCGACGACGAGACGAGGATCCGGGCGTTTGTGCGTGGCGCGCGCGCGGGGATCGTGTGGGTGAATACCTGGAACGTGAGTCCCGTCGACGTGCCGCTTGGTGGGACCGGGAGGTCGGGCATGGGCAAGGAGCTCGGGTTGTTGGGGCTCAAGGAGTTTTTGTTTGCCAAGAGCATCATTCGCGGATACTCGTGAAGAGGATGCTCTGTAAGCTTGTGGATCAATGGGCTCGCCATGGGCACCAAGGAATGGAGATTGTTTAAATAGACGTTGAAACAAGACGACGGGACAGAACGCAGTATCGCCAGCACAAACAAATGCACGATTTTCGACAATTTGTATTGCCCACAACACACTCACCAACACACTCACTTGAAGATCGAAAGCAAACCAACCGGCGAACCACACGCACTCCATCGACTACTGCTGCGGTGGGTACTGCTGCTGCTGCTGCTGCATCGCCATCTGCTGGTAGTAGTACTGGTAATACGCCGCGTACGCCGCCTGGTCCACGGGCGCGGCTTCCGCGGCTGCAGGCGCAGCCGCTGCCGGCGCCGGTGCGGGCGTCGCGGGCGCGGCCGGTGTCGGCAACGGCGCCGGGTCGGCGTGCCCGCCCCTCGCGGCCCACGGCGGCGGTGCGGCTCCACCATGCCCACCGGGCGTCCCGGTTCCACCGCGCGGCGTACCGAACGTGCCCTGCGACCACGGCGCGGCACCACCGCGTGCGGGGGTCTGGTCGTACCCAAACACCGGGCGCACCACCACCACCACCGCCACCGCCGTGCATCGGCGCAAAACTCATCCGGCCAGGGCCACCGGGTCCCGGGCCGTACCGGCGGTCGCGGTCGCGGTCACGATCACGGTCATCGTACCGATCACGATCCCGATCGCGCGCCCACGGCGCGGGTCCACCGTGCTGTGGGCGGTCAAACGCCGGCGGTCCACGGCGGTCGTAATCGCCGTTGTGGTGGTGGTACCCACCACCGTGCGGCGGCGGTACACTGGGTCCACTGGGCCCGCCCGCACCGAGTTCGGCCATGAGGTTATGGTACTCCGAGTCGAACTTGGTTTCGCGCTCGCGCGCCTCCTGGAGCATTTCCGGGTTATGCCGCGCCATACAATCGCGCGCCATGTGCCCGGCCCCACCACAAATCCGGCAAATGACGGTATTTGTGAAATTGGCGCGTTCCGGGCAATTGTATCGCTTGTGCCCGAGGGCGCCGCAGTTTTGGCACACTTGGTTCTCGTCGTCGCGGAGCGTACCGTTGAGTGCGGCCAGGTCGCGCAACTGCTTGCGCTTGAGCTCGTTCTGCGCTTCGGGTACGGTCGACGCTGTTTCGATAATCTTGTTGACCATGCCCACGGCCAGCTTGATCTTGGTCTCGTTGTCGCCGGAAATCAGACAGTGCAGATCCTCTTCCTGATTCTGGTAACTCGTCGGCGCGCCCTTGCCTTCCTTGACGGAGCCTTTGCCACGAATCGCAATCTTGGCCCCGGAATCGGCCTCCATTTGCTTGAGCGTCGTCCCACGTGGGCCGAGCAACAGGCCAATGAAGTTGATTTCCGGGAACTCGCGCACGGGAATGTAGATCTTTTCCGACAGTTTGGTTGGGCGGCGGTAGTCGTTGGGTGGACGGTAGGCCGGGTCGAGCTTGTAGACGAGGTTCACGAGCTTGTGCCGCTCGTCTTCGAGCTTTTTGCGGAACCGGTACTCGCGCGTGTTGATACGCTTACCGTCGGCGCCGTAGAAGGGTTCGGGCGAGGGGGACCGCTCGGGCGTTGGCGGGATGTAGTCGCTGGTGCGCAGGTGGCGGCCGATTTCCTCGATGCGCGTGTGGACTTGAGGGCGTGAGAGAGAGGGTGTGTGAGAGAGGGTGTGTGAGAGAGGGTGTGTGAGAGAGGGTGTTAGGATGGATTTCGCGGACAGAGAGCATGCGCGAGAACAAAGAGACGTACGCGCATAGAGCGCGACTTGGGCGTTGTCGAGCAAGTCAACGTTGACGCTACCCGGCACGTTGAGCCTTGCCTCGCCGCCCCACCAGTTGGGCCGGCGGCGCGTGAGTGTCCTGCCCCGGTCGGCGTCGGCGACCTCTATGAAATGCAATAGGGTCAGACTGAGCGGGAGGGTCACGGTTGGCGCATTGTTTGGTGAAGGGACACGTACGCTGAGGACGATCCCCCGAGGGCTGGGGCGTGTCGAGCGGCGCGGCAGGCGCATCATATGCGTGGTCGCTGCCGTGGCCATTGCCATGATCATAGCCGTGGCCGTGGTCCGGGGCCGGAGCAAAGTCGGACATGGTGTCGGCGAAGGCGCGCGGCGGGGTGGCCGACCTAGGCGGGTGGCCACGCCGTCAAGTGCGCGCGAACGGGTCGATAGCGGGTCGGCGCGTCGAGTGCAGCAAGTGGATGCGGTGTTCGTGGCGTGCACGAGCGGGGCGTGGTTGTGGTTGCAGCAGGTCGGCGGTCGAAACGACGCCAGCGACGACGGCGTGGAAGCGCTGCGAGTGATCAGCGCGACGTCCTGGCGTGACGTCCCGTGGCGTTTTCCACTTGGTTTCGAACTGCTTTTCGAGCACCTCGAGGCCCTGGTTCGACCCTCGCATGCATGACGGTTTTCGACTTGCTTATCAAAACGCTTTGAGCCGCAAAGCTAAAAGCCACTGTGCCTCGAGGAGAAGAAAGTCGTCGGCAGTGCACCGCTTCGTCCGCTTCCTTGCGTGCTTCCGGCTGGTTGTCAAGGCGACCACCCGCCATGTCGTCGTGCTCGCTGAGCTGGTCCAGCAACACCGCGCGGCCGCCCGCTCCTCCAACTCTCAGCTGGCAACGTTGCCACGCCCGCCCTGCTCTTTCACTTGCCTCGACTTGCTGCAAGCGCGCGCACCAACGCCAAGGATCACCGCTCAGCGCGACGCCATGCTCTCGCACCCGCCGCTGTCGGCGCTCGCGGTCGCTCCGCCCGTCGCCACAGCTACGGGCCCGTCCAAGCTGCAGCTGCCAACGATGGTGACGGGGACGGCGCCGACGGCCGCGACGGCAACGGCGAGCGCAGCTTCGGCTTCTGCTTCTGCGTCGCACGCAGCGGCCGTGGGAGCGCGCGCAAGAATGGCGACCTCACCGCTCGTTCGGTTCCAAGAAGTGGAGTCAGCGGTCGCAACCGCTGCAACGCCACCCCCGCGTGGGCTGGCCCCGCCGACCCCGTCGCCCGTCCCGCGCCCGGCCACGCCCGTGATCCCGCTCCCGCGCACGCCCGTGCTCACGGGCCTGCGTGTCCCGCTGCACCGAGCCGCTGGCGCACCCACGTCGCCCGCCGGCACGACGCGATCTGCGTCCTCTGCCGCCTATACCGCGCAGCAGCAGCAGCAGAGAACGCGATCCCACCGCCGCTGCCGCTCACCCTCGAACAGGTCGGTGCCGTCGTCCAGACGGCGCGCGCGTTCCGTGCAGCTTTGCATGCCGTTTCGACCACCGGCAACGACTTGGCACGCGCGCTGGCTGCCGTCTACCGGTCGCGCGGAAGTGATGCCGATTCTTCAGTCCCACCTGAAAAGCCCGCGCGCGACATGGACGTGGCCTTTCTCGCGGAAACGCTCAAGGTAGTGGGCGCCGCCCACCAGCTGCTCGGCGACATGGTGTGGCGCGAACTCGAAAAATCCATGGATACCGCATGGAATGCCATTCACGAGGAGACGTTGGTCGGTACAAGTTGCTGACTCTTGTTGGTTCGATGCGGTGATCCTGATCTGACTCTTTTGTCGACAACACGATGCACAGACGCAACGGACGGCCACCGACCACCAAATCGCCGCGTTCCGCGCCCAGGCCGCGCAGGCCGCTGCACAGGCGACCAAGCTCGCCAAGTCGCGCAAGGAGGCCAAACGCAACCTGGCCGTGCACGCACACCGACAAGTCGCGGAACTCGACCAGAAAATCGCCGCGCTTGAGCGCGATTATCGCGCGATTGGTGACCGTACCGCGATTGCTCGACGGCCCGTGATTGTTGCCGCGTCGGGACGCGTTGCGGGCCGGATGCTCGCTGGGTACGTGAACGCCGGGTTGGCACTACGTGCACTCGCGGAAACGAGTCGACGACGTGCACCCGTGGCTGGGGATACGTTGCCGCTGCTCAACCGTGGTGTGCTTTCGGCAGCGGCGGGAATCACGCAGGGCCGAAGGTCGATGGCGAACATGGACGGAGGTGCGGATGCGTCCGGGTCGGTGGGTCGCACTGCAGGTACCACGGTTGCGCCATCCCCGCTCGTCGCGTCGCAGTCGCTCACATCCATGGCATCGTCACGGTCATCCCTATCGCAAGCGTGCATTTTGCCCAGTGCATCGACCGGGTCACCCCTCGTCGAACTCGCTGCGGCAAGACGCAGCCTCGAGACTGCGTACGGCTCACGTGCCGTTGTACCGCTCACCGCGCTGGCCTCCCCCGCACGCGCGTCCTCGCCGCTCGCGTTTGACGGCACATTGAGCATTGGCCGATCCGGTACCGGCACACCACCGGCGCAGATCGTGCGCCAGGCCTCGTCGCGCGCGTCCATTTGGTCAATGCTGTCGACATCGGCCGTCTACGGTGGTGGAACACTTCCGGACGCGGCAGCCGATGCGGTTCCACCGCCGCCGCCGCTTGCCATGAGCACGCCCGTGCTTGTGCCGCCCGCCGTGCCCTGAGAAAGACCGTTTCATTGTTTTTTCTTGTTGTCTCGACTCGAATTTGTTGTCCTCTGGATCTGCCAGCCGCCATCATACCTGCGTGACCCTTTTCTTTGTTTTTGTTGCTGGATAGATTGTAGTTGCTGCCGTGCTTTTCTTTCGTCGTCGTCAGGCATCGCCAATCCTGCATTTTTCATTTCCTGAGAGGACAGTGGACCGCTTCGGTTTCCCGAAAGATCATGTTAGCGACGATTTGTGTTGGTGATTTTTACGTAACGAACAGAGCGGGCTGCATGACCCGCGTGGGCCCCTTCGCCGGCGGCTGACGCGCGTGGATTTCATCGTTCGCGTGTCGCTGATCCTTCCATGCCGCACATGCGAACCGGACCGACCGAATCCTCGTCCACATAAAGCGGGCGTGCCCTCCCGCCCCTGGGCCAGTCTCTCCTTCTTGCTTGCTCACACCAACCTCGACAGCATCAACACCATGGCTCAATCCGCGCCGGCACCCAAGAAGATGGGTACGGTCTCTGTCGCTAACGTCACCACCATGGCCCCACAGCGATCCTCACCCCGCCTCGCCCTCCTCCTCGGCAAATAGCCCTCCTGTCCGTCTCGGACAAGACGGGTCTGGTCCCGCTCGCCAAGGACCTTGCCGCGCTCGGCGTGCGCCTGATCGCGTCGGGCGGTACCGCCAAGGCCGTGCGCGATGCCGGTCTCCCCGTCGCCGACGTGGCCGACCTGACCAAGGCGCCCGAAATGCTCGGCGGTCGCGTCAAGACGCTGCACCCGGTCGTGCACGGCGGGATCCTGGCCCGTGACATCCCGTCGGACCATAAGGACCTCAAGGAGCGCGGCATCGACATGATCGACATTGTCGTGTGCAACCTCTACCCGTTCCAGAACACGGTCGCCAAGCCCGACGTGACGGTCGCGCAGGCCGTCGAGGAAGTCGATATCGGTGGTGTCACGCTCCTCCGTGCGGCCGCCAAGAACCACGCGCGCGTCGCAATCGTTTGCGACCCGGCCGACTACGCGACGATTGTTGCCGAGCTCCGCCAGCACGGCACCGTCACGGAAGCCACGCGCAAGCACTTGGCGCTCAAGGCCTTCAACCATACCGCCGAGTACGACGAGGCGATCTCCGGCTACTTCCGCCAGCAGTATGCCGCGGGCCGGGACCAGCTGACGCTGCGGTACGGGATGAACCCGCACCAGAAGCCGGCGCAGGCGTTCAACGCGCACGGCCCCCTGCCGTTCAAGGTCCTGAACGGGTCGCCGGGCTACATTAACCTGCTCGACGCGCTCAACGCCTGGCCGCTCGTCAAGGACCTGAAGCGCGCGACGGGTCTGCCTGCGGCCGCCTCGTTCAAGCATGTGTCCCCCGCGGGCGCGGCTGTCGCTGTCCCGCTGACGCCCGTCGAGGCCAAGGTGTGCATGGTCAACGATCTCGGCGCGCTGTCGCCAATCGCGACGGCCTATGCGCGCGCGCGCGGTGCTGACCGGATGTCGTCGTTTGGTGACTTTGTTGCGCTCTCGGACGAGTGCGATGCGCAGACGGCCAAGATTCTGTCGCGCGAGGTCTCGGACGGTGTGATCGCGCCGAGTTTCTCGGCCGAGGCGCTGGCGATCTTGCAGGCCAAGAAGGGCGGCAAGTACTGCGTGCTGCAGATTGACGCGAGCTACGAGCCGCCGACGGTCGAGACGCGCCAGGTTTACGGTGTGAACCTGCAGCAGCGCCGCAACGACATTGTGATTGAAAAGTCGCTGTTCAACAACGTTGTGTCGAAGAACAAGACGCTGCCCGAGTCGGCCGTGCGCGACCTGCTCGTCGCCACGATCACGCTCAAGTACACGCAGTCCAACTCGGTGTGCTTTGCCAAGAACGGCATGGTCGTCGGTGTCGGTGCCGGGCAGCAGTCGCGCGTGCACTGCACGCGCCTCGCTGCCGACAAGGCCGATAACTGGTGGTTGCGCCACCACGCGAACGTGCTCGGCATGCAGTTCAAGAAGGGCACGAAGCGCGCCGACAAGTCGAACGCGATCGATTTGTACGTGACGAACCAGATTGGCGAGGGTCAATCGAAGGCCAACTACGAGGCCGTCTTTGACAAGTTGCCGGCGGAGTTGACGGCTGCTGACAAGAAGGCGTGGCTCGCGCAGCAGACGGATGTTGCGCTCGCGTCGGACGCGTTCTTCCCGTTCCCGGACTCGCTCTACCGCGCGGTCGAGTCGGGCGTCAAGTACGTCGCCGCGCCGTCGGGTTCGGTCATGGACGAGGCGGTCGTGCAGACGGCTGATGTCTATGGCATGGCCTACGCGTTCACGAACCTGCGTCTGTTCCACCACTAAGCTGTTGAGCGGTTGGAGGTGCAGGGCGCGAGGTGTTTGTCGGGTGGGCGGTCCCGCTTGCTGGGTTGTTGGAGCGGCCGCCCCATTATCCGGTAGCGCTTGGTCGTGGCCGGAGCTTCTTTGTAGTATAGTTTTTCCCTCGATCCCTTCGCGATTAAATAGCGCGTTATTTTTGCCCCATCTCCAAATGGTGAAATCACTTGCGCAACGCAGAGCAGCCTTTTGTCGGTGAGAGACGGAGCGGTTGTCCCTCGGCTGCTGGTTCGCGCACGTGAGATTCACGCCGCCCTCGTCATGACGCGCTGATCGTGTTCTGCTCTTTTGCTTCGTTCTTCTCCTCAGTCCGCCGTCGACTCGGCACCAACCGAGGCACACCGCAGCGACCACCGCGCGCAACCAGTCTTGCCCCAATCCAGCCGCTGTTCACGCTGCAACTCGGTCCTCGACAACGCCGGATCACGATCCAGCTCGCCCAAACCTGATTCCACGCGACGCGCCCCTCCACGAACCAACCAATCCACCATGGCGTCGCTCAAGCCCGGAGAAGCCAACCTTGGCGTATGTTGCCGCTCACCAGCGCTGTCGCGGCCAAGCTCATGGGGACCCAGCGTGGGCCTGACAAGAACGCGTTCATTTCGGTAGACGACCATCATGGCCGTCGAGTTTGACGGCGGTGTTGTGATTGGTGCCGACACGCGCACAACGACCGGGTCCTACATTGCCAACCGCGTCACCGACAAGTTGACCGAAGTGCACGACCGCATCTACTGCTGCCGGTCCGGGTCGGCCGCCGACACGCAGGCCGTCGCCGATATCGTGCACTACTATTGCCAGATGTACAGGTACGCTGACTGCGCGTGCTTGAATGGGTTCTTTCAATGCGTTTTCGAGAATGCGCAGCTGACGCGACACGTTTCCGTTTTCGACGAACAGTGTGCAAAACGGCGAGGCACCATCGGTCAAGGTCGCGGCGGCCATGTTCCAGCAGCTGTGCTACACGAACAAGGACGCGCTCATGGCCGGGATCATTGTTGCCGGGTGGGACAAGTACAATGCCGGCTCCGTCTACTCGATCTCGCTCGGCGGATCGATGCACCGGCAAGGGTTTGCGATTGGCGGTGCGTTCAATTTCACGTTTATTTTTCCTGCACCCTGAGCGACACTGACCATGCGATTGCTCCGCGGCATTAGGTTCGGGCTCGACCTACATTTACGGTTACTGTGACGCGACCTACCGCGACGGCATGACCGTCGACGAGTGCTTGCAGTTCACCAAGAGCGGTACGACCTTCCCCATCGCGTGCCTCCCCAATTAACGGATCGTAAAACCTGACGCGTCATCTCCACCTCCCGTAGCCATTGCCCTGGCCATGGCGCGTGACGGGTCGAGTGGCGGGTGCATTCGACTCGCCGTCATCACGCAGGAGGGTGTGCGTCGCATCTTTGTCCCGGGGAACGAGTTGCCGACCTTTTTCGAGGGTTAGTTGTGCTTGTGCTCAGCGACGCGTCGGGCCCGACCGTCAACCGCGACTGGGACGGCGCGTTGCATGCCCTGGCATTTGGGGCGCGCGCGCAGAGCCAGCAGATGCGCGCCCCCTGTTCATAAAGCGATTGAATTACATTTTGAATTGCTTGTTGCACGGTAGCGTTCAGTGGGCGATCCCGTTGGATATGGTTCGGCAGGTCGACCAAGATGTCGAGGCGCGTGCTGGTGCGTGTCAACGAGCCACGTGATGGTACATGACCGCGTCCACACTCTACCGCGCCGACGCGCCAGATTCTGCGATCATTTCTCACAATCCGCCGCGTCAACGAAAGAACACGTCGAGCAGCAGCAACGCGATCGCATCAGCACTCGCTGCACAATTTCATCCCGACCGATTTTCGAACCGACAACAAAAACCGACCGCATTCCGACGCGGCCCACCATGACCGACGCCGAATACCCGAAATACGTGGTACCAGGCGACCGCGTGCCGTGCCTGGAAATGATGGAAGACGCGCCCGAATTGGGAGAACCGCCACGGCTCCGTCTCGGGCCCGGGCTCGTGCAAGTCAAGGACGAGATTGTTGCCGTCAAGGCCGGCATGCTGCACCACGTCCCGGAACGCAACCAGTGGTGGATCGTGACCGATCAGAAGCGCGTACGCTTGTTGGATTTGCTGCAGCAGTATTGGTCGGCCTGGGACCTCACGCGCGAGCGATGTGCGTTTAGTATGTGCCAGCGGCAGGAGACGACGTGGTGGGCGTGATCACGAACAAACTCGCCGAGGCGTACAAGGTGGATATTGGTTCAGCACATCCGGCGGTGTTGTCATACATGGCGTTTGAGGGCGCGTCGAAGCGCAACCGGCCAACACACAATGTGCGTGTTCAGCAGATCCTTTTGCCTGCACTGAACGGACTCTCACCGCGCGTGCTCATATCCATCCAGGTCGGCGACTTGGTCTACGCGCGCGTCGCCGTCGCCATGAAGGACATGGACCCGGAAATCGAGTGCGTCAACCCGAAATCGCTCAAGGCCAATGGGTACGGCCTGCTCGCGGGCGGGTTTGTCATCAAAACGTCGCTTGCATTTGCGCGAAGGTAACGTCCCACCAATTGCTAACTTGTCCACCGCGAATCCGAGTCACTCACCGCTTCTTTCCCGCGCGCGCTAGTATGGTCGATCCCACCTTTTACGTGCACAAGGCGCTCGAAAAGCATTTCCCGGCATTTGAGACGGCCGTCGGTCAGAACGGTCGCATTTGGATCGCCGCAGCAACACCGACGCTGACGATTGCGATTGCCGATGCGTTGCAGCGCAGCACGAGTATGGAACAGCAGGAGTTTGAGAAGTATGTCAAGGACTTGGCTGCTGAGTTGAAACGGTCGACGGAATATAATTGAAATGATTAGCCGATGAAGTGGGGTCATTGCGAATTCTGACCTTGAATGGACCACACGCTTGCAAGTGAACATGAACATGATGAGTCGAAGGCTTTGAAGACATGTTGTGACATGTGAGGCCATGATCAACTTCACCTGCTTCAGTGAGCAGAGAAATGAAACCTCAGTCACCGTTTTTCATATTGTCACAATTTTTTTGGCCATTTCTTTCATCGCCTTATGTTTTGCATGCTTGGCACACTAACATCGCTAAATGACCTAGACACAGATGCTGTGAGTACAGCAGTGGCAAGACTGAAATGGGCCACAAACACCAAAATCATTCATGAATCAGACAAGACAACCACGATCCAGCCTTTGAACACAAAAGCGACCGTTCAACATGACAGTCGCCAGGACTGCCACAACACCACACATGGCCATCAACTTGGCACCAGCAGTGACACCAGCAGCACCATGCTCCATGGTGCAGAATCGATCCAGCATCAACCAATGCACTGACCAAAATTCCACATCAACTTGACCATGCACAAAGATCATTTCCCAATCCACTTTCACGTTTGACCAAGGAATGGCAGCTACAAACTGCAGGTTGGTCAGGGTCGCAGGGAATTCGAGGTTACTACACCACACCTCATGGCTGGTCACAATCAAGTTCTTGCAGAACAGCAGCAGCTGCTCGTCCTGGTCCATGAGCGTGTAGCAGTGCAGCTGTTGCAACAGCACATTCAAAAGAGACCAGCGGCAGGATGCCTGCACGCCCATCCGGTAAGGAGCAGTTGGTTGGAAGTGCATGGGCACATAGTCGGGCAAACGAGAGCGATCAGACTGTGCATTGGCAAGATCAGAGGAAGAGTTGACACAGTGGCAGTGGTGCTGTTCTTGGGCACAAGCAGAAAATACCCAATGTTGTGTGGTGACAAGTAGGTGGTATCCGCAAGTGAGTGGTTGATTTCTGCTCCATGAGATGCAATCTTGGCCATGGTGCAGATTGCAGCATGTATGCATGGCTCAAACAGGTTGGGGGCCACAAGCACCAGGTGGAGAAGACTGATGCGGTTCAGGTTCAAGCAATAGTTACCGCCTTCATCAATGGATTGCTTGTGCGGTCCCAGGACAAAGTCGGCAATGTCGTGCAGCACGTCAACAGGCAGGTGGTTGAGCATGCACAGGTGGGACAGCAGTAGCAGCCCAGCCACAGGCATGCAGGCACCAGTAAGTGAGCAGAAAGCTTTGCAGCCATGATTGCAGACGCGATGCGGGCTGTTGCGGATTTTCGATAGCAGGAGGGAGTGTGAGTGGGGAGAGATGAAAGAGAGGACGTGGTCATTGAGCCAAGCTTGGTGCTGCAGATGACTCTGTGGATCCAGCACAACACTTGCCTGAGACACAACCACTCGCTGCTCACAGCAGCACAAGGCCATGGCGACTTCTCCATCTCCGCAAAGTGCAACATATATACCAGTTTTACCTCATGACATTATCATTGTTGTGCAAATTTGCTTGAACCAGGTCCAGGTCGCACAATGCTGCATGCAGCTCCTCCATCAAAATATTGCGTCAGAAATTGAAGCAACATTTCAAGCACAACATGCACGCTCGTCCAAATCCATGATCCAATACGTTCTATTTGCCACTGTGCAGTTGAGTACCAAACGTGATCAAGTCATTGACCGCCCTGGACGATGTTGATGAGGCTCTCGAGTAACAAATTTGGGTATTTGAGCTTGTCTTGACTGGATGTCAAGCAGCGCTGATGTGCACGTTTGTGATTGCTGATGCGATGATACGACAATACCAGTACGATGCTGCAGGAGTTGAAGAGCCTTACAACGGCCCTTGCTGCCAAATTATAACAGTTGGCTGATATCGTGAGTACTTGAAGATGATTTGAAAGTACCCACCAACCCCATGTGTCCCAAATCCTTGCATTCAGGCGCTCGCACTTCTTCTGTGTCTGTCTTCTTCTTGAAGCATGTTCAACAAGAGGCAACTGGGATTTCCAACGCCAGGCCCCTGGGTTGGTCACAATCAGGACCTCACAAAATGGCGGGACCTGCAGGTTGTTTGCCATGGGCGTGTTTTTGGGCAGCTGCTTGAGTGGCATGTAAAATAGAGACCAAAAGCGAGGTCTTGCTCATGGCCACATGAATGAAGAATCCAATGGTAGATGATGACAGGTGCATACTGTCAGTGAGTGTGGGACCAACCTTGGTGCCACAATCCACGAATGCAGTGGTGGTCCAGATTGTGACATACATGCACAGTGCATACAGGTTGGGCGCCACAAGCGCCAAGTGGAGAAGGCTGATGTGGTTCAGGTCCACAAAGAATCCATCAAGATGTGCTGAATGTGTGGGGCCCAGGACAGACTTGGCAATCTTGTTCAGCATGCCATCAGGCAGTTGGTTGAGTTGGTGCAGCTGAGGCAGTATTGGCCCAGCAGCAGACTCTTTAGCCGTGGGCAAGTTGGTGGAGAGAATAGTGGCCATGCTTTCAGAGGCGATTATGGTCGCGGAGAAAGGCTGTTGGTTGCGGAGAGCATGGGCGGGGGGAGAAAGGGGATGCAACTGGTTGGTTGCTGTATCTTGCATCTTGTTGGTTGCTGAGATGACTCCTCCTGATCCATCACGTTCTACCCCACAACAAACAGCTATCCAGATTATGACGAGACCAGGATAATCCCTCAAGAAAGTGAATTGATAATGGTGAACGGGCACTGCTGGAGAGTTGATTTTTCTGCGTTTGAGAGCCATACTCTTGACGGGTGTGGAGGATGCATCAAGGGGCGAATCAAAACAGCAAATCTTATTCCAAAAGCATGATCAGGTCAAGAGCACGCTCAGCTTTGACTTCAGCTCCTCCATCGTGGCGTTGGGAAATGTCCGCAAGCGACGAAATGTGCACAGTCATTCGGAACTGATGCGTTGCACTGCTGCTACACGTAGGTGCGGCTGCGATGCAGTCGTCGACCGCCTTGCACTTGCTGATCTTGAGCACGCGCAGCGACAGGGGCAGTGCAGCAATCCAAGCAACACAATTATCGGTCAACCATGAGCAGCAGCAACATATGTCAAAGACCAGAGCCCGTGATGCGTTTGCAGGTGCTGCAACGACAGAGCCGTGAAAGAGTTGCTACTCAAGTCGACATGACACAACGTGGTCGGCCAAACAAGCTGGGGTAAGTCGGCGTCGGTCAGCGCACACTGGCGAATCGCCAGCGACACGAGTCGGGGCGGCAGATTGCGCGCCAGTGCTGCGAGCATGACTGTCCCGCCCAGTTTTCAACTGCTCAGGGTCAAATCCGTCACCAATGACGGCAGCCGCGCAATGAGCTGGTCGAGGCCGTCCGGTGGAGCAGGAATGAAGCCGCGCCTGTCGGTGAGATCAAAGCGGTTCAATGTTGGTGCAACCAAAAGCAGGCTGGGAATTGCAGCACTCCACGTGCAGAGAAAGAGCTCCAACTCGCACGTCACGAGTGGAAGGAGTGCGGCCATGATCGCGAGCAGAATCGGATCCAGCAGTTTGTCTCCTTCATCTTCCTCGTCCGTCGACTCCAGGGATCGGGTCGTCAATTGGGGAAACGTGCACGTTCAGTTTCTCCACTCCGACTGGAAACGCTTGGGCCAGAAGGGCACATCCAACCAGCGTCGTCAGACTGTAGGACTGTGGCGGGTCGCGGACGCCAAGAGATACACTCAAATTCTTGAGCCCAGTTCGAGGCAGAGCCAAGAGCACGGCATCAAGACCATTGAAATCGGACTCCACACCACCCAACGTGAATGACTCAAGTATGGTCAGAGTTGGGAGCACACGAGCAAGCGCCGCCTTGACCGCTGGCACAAGCGTCTCGTAATTGGAGTCGTCCAGCTTGAGCGTCGTCAGCGTCGGCGGGAGTTGCGCGACCAAGCGCGTGAGCGATCACGCCTCGGCATCGTTATCAGAGGCACGGATGGTTTCGACCGAGAACGTGTGCAAGGCCGGCAAACGCGCAAAAATACCGCAGTTGGCAGCCAGGCCCGTGGATTCCTCGAACTTAAGATGGGTCAATGTCACGGGCAGGTCGTTGAAGCTCATCCCCCACAAAGCTGGGTCAAGCACGGTGAGATACTGGCAATGCGTCCGAAAAGGAAATGCGCGGGTTCACTGGTCACGTTGAGCGATTGGGACTGCACAACGGCAGGAACAGGGCGACACAGTCCTGACCCATGTTGGCGGAAATGCCCGTGTCTTCCACTTTCAAAAAGCGGCCAATCTCGCGAGGAAATACGTTGATGGTGTCAGCAAGTGGGGCAATTTCGGCGGCGGCTCCAATCGAGCGTTTGGTTGGCGAGAACGCGACAGAAACGTCGCTAGTCGTGCTGACCAAAACTGCGCAAGCACGGCGCAAATAGGCTGCGTGCTGCGAGTGCCAAGTGGAAAAGATCAATGCGAGACGGGTCCTACTTAGTCGCGCCGGGAAATACGTCTTGGGACTTGAACTAATCACGCACGAGAACGCTGCTCGAACAAACAAGACATGTATTCACGCTCTAATATGACATGGGCAGCCGTTCCGCCAGAGCGCAAAGCGCTGTTCCCAACCGTGACTTGACCCACTCCTTGCTCTCCGCACGACGCACCCGCAACGGCAAGGCAGGCATCCGCTGTGCGACCGCGACCATACTCGCATCGCTCCACCCGGCATCGGGCCCCATACCCACAACAAGCGCAAACCATGCTGCGTCGCGCGTGCGCGGGTGTGCGAGCAACCGCTCCACAATCGCGACCACGTGCTCCTCGAGTGCTGGCTCGCCCGTCCATTTGCTCGCGCCGTGCAGCAGAGCAGGAACGAGCAACTCGGCATCGCGCGCCGAGCAGTGGTGAAATTCGACTGGCACATCCGCGACCATGGCAGCAACCGTCTCGAGCGCAATCGTGCTCTCAAACTGGTCGATCAGCGCGATGATATCGGCTAAATACCGCTCCTTGACCTTGCTCGCGCCATAATCGGGTGACTGCCGCGCCATGGCCGTGAGCGCGCGCAGCGTCGACTCGCGGAGGTAGGGCGCGGAGGGCGGGATCGACGCGAGCGATACAACGTTTAGAATCCGGTAAATCTCGGGGTTGGTATGCCGGTCGTACCCTGCGAGTTTCGGAAACGCGTGCGCGATGAGCACGAGCAGCTCGTGTCGGACACGTGGCGTTGCGGCACCGAGCAGGTTGCGCGTATGCTGCAGGATCGTCAAAAGCACGTCAATTTCCGGCGGGAGCTTGGGCTCGGCGTCGGGGTCAAGGTCCATTGCTCCGGCTCCGTCCGTGTCGATCGGCTCGTCAGCCGGGTTGCGGTCGTCGACGGGCGACTTTGGCGGCGGCGCGAGCTGGTACCGGTACTGCTGCAGCAACCACGGCGACACATTCCGCCAACGTTCCGGAACGGATTTCACCTGCTCACCCGTAACCGGCCGGTTCCCTGACTTGTTCATGTCTGGTGTCGGCACGACCTTGACAAACTCGAGCAGCACCTGCACAAACTCCCTCCACAGCACGTCGCTGCCCATGTGCCGCCCGAGCGCGTCCAATACCAGCACCACGCCCGCGCGCAGCCACGGGATCGCGCGCGCACCCGACACGCGAATCACGGACCGAAACAGGTGCGCCGTGCCCGGGTGCAGGTCAGCGTACTGGAACTGCACCTGGATCGAGTGTACGAGGTAGTCGGCGCTGCGTGCGAGCAGGTCGTCGAGCGACACGCACTCGAGGACGCGGACGAGGTGGTCGAGGCACGCGGTCGCGCACGACTGCAGCGCGCGGTGCGACGACGAGTAGAAGGCGAGCACGGCGTGTAGATGGTGCGCGAGAAAAGTCGTGTAGTTGGGCAGTTGCACGACCGAGAGGCCCTCGATAATAAATGCGAGCTCGAGTGGGTTGGTCGCATCATGCAGCCGCTCGAAGTACTCAAGTACGACGGGCTCGAAGCACTCAACATCCAGAGCGAGGTTGAGCAGAGCATAGATCGCAAACTTGTCCGTTTCGGCACGGTCAACACCATCGTCGTCGGTCAAGGACCGCGTGCCACCCAGGATCTGCAAGAGCGCGGTAGTGAACGAATTGTCGCACATGCGCACGACTGCGTTGACCAGTTGGCGCACCGCGTCGTACACGTCCTTGGCATGGAACCCCACAAAATTCCACCGATCAAACGGTGCACCGACCTCGGACCGGAGCGGGTTGATGTCGTCGATTCGCAGCAAACGCACGAACTCGCGGAGCAGCGGGTCGAGCTGGCACAGCAGCGCCGCTCGAATCGGCTGCTCGGCATGCGCCTGCAGCTCGGCATCCACTGTCCACGACAGCAAGCAACCCGAGACGGCGCGGAGATACACGGGCTTGACGTCGTCGCTCTTCAAGACCACGTCCTTCAAGTCGCCGACGGCACGGTCGAGAGCTTGCGTCATGTACTCAAACGAATCAATACTGTTCACAATGCGACGCGCGAGCGTGGTCAGGACACGTTGGGCTGCGTCGCGGACCGTCGGGAACGTGGAAATGACATGTCGCGCCGTGAACATAAACAATTCAGTCCGCGTGGCTGCGAGGTCGTTGCTGCACTTGGTGAGGAGCGTGCCGGCCATGTCAAGACCGGCAATGTGCACGTCCGGGTGGTCGTGCCGAGCGACTGCATCGAGAGCCACCACCAGGAGACTGTGCAGCCGGATTGCCGTTTCTTGCCGCCACGCGTCGTCGCGAGTGACCCGAAGTGCGGGCGCCGTGGACGCCGTCGACGATGGTGGAACTGCAGACTTGGCGTCTGTTGCCAGCTGGTCAGCTTTCGCGGCCCGCTTGACGAGTGCCGCCCACTGGTCGCCCTGGTCGCTGGAAGTATCCGCGAATTTTCGAATCAACGTTGCCGCAATCAAGTCGCCGAGGAGACGGAGCGCCGACCCGAGGATTGGTGCGCCGACCTTGGGCACCTGCGTCAAACCCGCAAGCACCGACGCTGTTTTCGGGAGCACTGGCGCCAGCATATCCGGATCCGTGTCTGTCTCGAGAAGAAGCACGCGCATGGCGTCGAGCGCGGCCAATCGCAGCGACGGGAGTGCATCCCGCTCCACAACCTCGACAAGGTGTGAGTGGATAAAGGTCGTGACCATATGCCCGTGTTGCGAGGCCAAAAAGTCGCGCAGCGAAATGAGCGGCGCCGATGCGCCCTTGGTCGTGCCGGTGCGGAAGCGGCGCGACATACACGCTGGACCATCGCGACCATTGCGGAAAACGGTCAGCAGGAGCCGCACGGCCTTGGACTTGATTTCTTCGGTGGTAGTCACCAGTGGCACGTCAGGTGACGCTCGTGGTGCTGTTGCGCTCGCGTACAACGAGACAGCCAGCAAGCAATTGTGGAGCGTGTCGACATGAATCGGGTCCATGGTCCCGCCGTCAGGCGTGAATTCAACTGCATCGGATGGCATACGCAGCCAAATGTACTCGAGCAGTTCCAAGAAGGCCTCGACGGCGGCCTGCGAGAGACTTGGGAGAGACTTGGACTTGAGCACGTGGAAGAGCGGGAAAAGCATGTATTCCGCGAGCTGGCGGTCGAGGAACGTCGACGACGGGACCAAGGTTGCCGGTGGAGAAGGTAGAGTGTCGTGAACCGCGGTTCGTGCGGGGCGAGGGCTCAGTCGAGCAAACAGGTCGTGATCGTCGTCATTGGCGCCAATCGCAGCGGGTAGAAATGGGTCGCGGTCGTGGTCGAGTAGTGAGAGCTGATTCGACAAACCAGCGGTCACCGCGTCAACGGACGTGGGTGCACGCGGTATTGGCCCAAAAACGTCCTTGACCGTGACCAGGTACGATTGCAGATTTCGGCCCAGTGAGCGTGCATCATGGGACGACGAGAGGACCGTTTGGCACCGTGGTTGGACGGCACGGAATATCGTCTCTTGGCTTTGTTCAAATGTGGCTCGGTCGACGGTGATCATTCCGCTCGTATCCGGCCGTGCTATCATTTTGATTGGGGCCATTTTTCGTGAGCTTCCGGCTTGCTTGAGCGCGACAAGTTGGGCTTGCGCGGCAAAATCATGGTTCCACTTGGGTCGTTGACGATGCACATACGTCGAGGTTCCGGATTGCTGCGCGATGGTGATATTGCGGACAGATGGGCCAAGTATTGATGCTTGCAGCGTTCGGCAGTGTCTACCACAGCTCAGGCTGATTGCGATCACGACAGTCGCGAAGGAATGGATGGAACCGTCCCAGCTTGTTGCAGTCCAAGTCATTTCGGTGTGCAGGCTGTCGACGTGGAAAAATGTCAAATCTCTCTCGCTGCCTCGCCACATGGATGTCGACCACTGCACGTCAGACACGCGCACTCTGCCGCATCGACCTTCGCAGGCAGCTCACGCGACGCAGCAAATCAAGACCAACTTGGACCATGATGAGGATGATTCGACACGTAATCGCAGCAGCGACGTTGGCCGTGATGGTGCTCGTTGCCGTGTTCAGCATCTCAAGCCCGCAACTCGCGCTCGCCGCAGCATCAGCAAACCAAGCAGGAGCGCCGGTAAAATCACATTCCAACTACTTTCCAGCATCCGTGAAAGAGTATGATGACCGTTTCTTGCGAGCCAAGCTGCGGTTGCGATTGGTCACTCGGTCGAAACAACAGCTCACGAACGAGCAATTCCTATCTTGTACAGGCAGTTTTTGGAGCAGCTCAAGAAAAACTCGCAGCTCGGCCACATCGACAAAAATGACGAGGAGTTCTATTTCTTCTCCCTGCACGACCTGAACGCCGACGAGCATCTGGATGGTGCATGCGATTGTGATCCACCAAGACGCATCACCATTGCCATGAAGCTAACGGGTGGATTGTCGGTCGTTTGTGCGTAGGCAACGAGCTGCGCGCCGCATTCGCCGAGTACACGTTCGACCAGGCCAAGACCATGAACGAGATTGAGGCCATGGTCGACCACATTCTGGCCGAGGACGATGCCGACAACGAGTGCGTTGAGCTCTTTGCTAATGCACGCCGTCGTCATGTACGCGCCCTGACCTGCCTTCTCCACCATGTAGTGGTCGAATTTCGTGGGAAGAGTATCTCGCGTCGGAGAGCATCCACGACGCAGCGGCGGCCAACCCTTAATGACACCGCTTGGTCTCCTGTGAAACAGCTGGGGTTGTGTCCGCTGGTTGGCTCAAAGGTGATATTGTGGTGTGTGGAAAACATGTGAGCTCCAGGCCCGTTGAACCGAAAACGATCATTTCTCGGGTGCTGTCAGGTCAAGACGGATCCGCGTTGAGCAGACGGTCTGTCCTCCGCATCAATTTCTCCCTCATTTCTCTCACACCGCGACCTCTCGTCGGCGCTCATCGGCACGCCGGGCGCATCACAGTGAGCGTGATGATCCTGATTGCAGTGCATGGGGAAATCGAGAGAGGTGGGAGCAACGGCGACACGATCCAGACTCAAAGCACGTGACGCAGGCTGACCGCGCGCGAGGAACAGATTCGCCGGCAGTTTTCGTTCTGGTTGAGCAGCTTGCAGCGATCCCCCCGCACGACGGCCCTCATTTTCCTCGTCGGCAGCGTCGTCAGCTCCTCGCTCCCCCTCGTTGTCGCTGCCAACACCATGCCGCCCAAGTCCAAGAAGTCGCCGCAGAAGCAGGCACCCGCCGCCGCCGCCCCGAAGGCCGCTGCCGCGCCTGCGCCCGCCAAGGCTGCACCAGCCGCCGCGGCGCCTGCCCCGAAGGCGGCCGCTCCGACCCCGGCGCCGGTCGCCAAGGCGGCCCCCGCTGCCGCACCCAAGGCCGCTGTTGTTGCGGCTCCCAAGGAGGCGACGCCCGCGCCCGTGTCCCCTCCGGCCTGGTCGGCACCGCTCGTGCGCGAGACGTTCATCAAGTTCTTCCAGGACAAGCACCAGCATGCGTTTGTGCCGTCTTCCAAGACGATCCCGCACGATGACCCGACGCTGCTGTTCGCCAACGCTGGTATGAACCAGGTACGGTCGATCACGCGGTGGCGCTGGCGTGGCGAGAAGAGACAATTCGAGTCTGATCAGTTTGCGGTTGCCGACGACTTTGGCTCTGATCCCGACCACTCGTCCAACGATCCCTTCCGCTTCGCTTCGCCCCGATATTTAGTTCAAGCCCGTGTTCCTCGGCACCGTCGATCCGTCGGCGCCCATGGCCAAGCTCACGCGTGCGGCCAACTCGCAAAAGTGCATTCGCGCCGGTGGCAAGCACAATGACCTTGACGACGTCGGCAAGGACACGTACCACCACACGTTCTTTGAAATGCTCGGCAACTGGTCGTTTGGCAACTACTTCAAGAAGGAGGCGATCGAGTGGGCCTGGGACCTGCTCACCAACATTTTCAAGCTCGACAAGCAGCGGCTCTACGTGACCTACTTTGGCGGCGACACCAAGCAGGGGCTCGCCGCGGACCTCGAGGCGCGCGACCTGTGGATCAAGATTGGCGTGCCTGCCGACCGCGTGATCCCGTACGGCGCCAAGGAGAACTTCTGGGGTGTGTTGACTCGAATTCCTTCAATTGTGCGACGCTGAACCATCATTCTCACCTTGACCTTGCACATGCAACAGAGATGGGTGACCAGGGACCGTGCGGCCCGTGCTCGGAGATCCACTACGACTTGATTGGCGGCCGTTTCGTCCCCGCGCTCGTCAACGCCGACGACCCGACTTTGATCGAGATCTGGAACCTTGTCTTCATGCAGTTCAACCGCGAGGCCGACGGTTCGCTGCGTCCGCTGCCGGCCAAGCACGTCGACACGGGCATGGGCTTTGAGCGTCTTGTCTGCGCGCTGCAGGCCAAGATGTCGAACTACGACACGGACGTGTTCACGCCCATCTTCTCACGTATTCAGGAGGTGGCCAAGGTGCGCCCGTACGAGGGCAAGCTCGGCGCCGCTGACGTTGACGGGATCGACATGGCTTACCGCGTCGTCGCTGACCACATTCGTACCCTGACCGTGGCCATTTCCGACGGTGGGATGCCGAGTAACGAGGGTCGTGGTTACGTGCTGCGCCGTATTCTGCGTCGTGGTGTCCGGTACGCGCGCAATGCCTTCAAGGTGCCGGTCGGTACCTTCTTCTCGTCGCTCGTCGACACGGTCGCCGAGCACATGGGCGCCTTCTTCCCGGAACTGCGTGAGCACGTGGAGACGGTCAAGTCGGTGCTCGACGAGGAGGAGGCTGCGTTTGCCAAGACGCTCGACCGCGGGCTCAAGTTGTTTGACGGCATTCTCGCCAAGGCCGGAAACGCCAAGACGATTTCTGGTGCCGACGCGTGGCGTCTTTATGACACGTTTGGGTTCCCCGTCGACTTGACTCGCCTGATGGCCGAGGAGAAGGGCATGACGGTGGACGAGGCCGCATTCGAGGCTGAGCAGGCCAAGGCCAAGGAGCAGTCGAAGAAGCGCAAGGACCAGGCCGGCGACAAGGCCATCAAGATGGACGTGCATGCCATCAAGGAGGCAGAGACGCTCGGGTTCCCGCCGACCGACGACTCGTACAAGTACACCGCCGCCACGCTCGAGGCCAACATTGCCGCCATCTTCCACCCGCACCAGGAGAAGAAGGGTGCCTCGTCGCACTGGGTCAAGTCGGTGTCGGAGGGCGAGACGGTCGGGATCCTGCTCAACCGCACCAACTTCTACGCCGAGTCGGGTGGTCAAGAGTACGACACGGGCTCGCTCGTCGTTGATGGCGAAGCTGAGTTTGTCGTTGAGAACGTTCAGGTGTACGGTGGCTACGTCCTGCACGTCGGTACGCTCAAGTACGGCACGCTCACCGTCGACCAGGAGGTCGTCGCCGCCTACGACGAGCTGCGCCGGTGGCCGCTGCGCAACAACCACACGGCCACGCACGTGCTCAATTACGCGCTGCGCAAGGTGCTTGGTGACGGCATCGACCAGAAGGGGTCGCTCGTCTCGGCCGGCAAGCTGCGGTTCGATTTCTCGTACCGCTCGGCGGTCACCGCCGATCAGCTGCGCGCTATTGAGAAGGAATGCTCGGCCGTGATTGCCAAGGCTCTGACCGTCTTTGCCAAGGACATCCCTCTCGCTCAGGCCAAGTCGATTCACAGTCTCCGCGCCGTCTTTGGCGAAGTCTACCCGGACCCAGTCCGTGTTGTGTCGATTGGCGTCGCCGTCGAGGAACTGCTCAAGAACCCGAATAACGCCGCATGGATGGACCTGTCGATTGAGCTGTGCGGTGGCACGCACGCGCCGACGACCAAGGAGCTCGCCGCGTTTGTGGTCATGGAAGAGTCGGCGATTGCCAAGGGTGTGCGCCGTATTGTCGCCGTCACGGGCCACGAGGCCGCCGAGGCCGCCAAGGAGGGCAAGGCCGTGCTTGCTGAGATTGCGCAGCTCAAGAGTCTCTCGGGCCATGCCCTCGGCGAGGCTGTCAAGAACGCGACCAAGGACCTCGAGGCGCGCACCATGTCGGCGCTCGACAAGGCCGCGGCGCGCGACTTGCTCGCGTCGCTCAAGAAGCAGTTTGATGACTGGGACAAGGCGCAGAAGGCGGCCAAGGCCGCGGCCGCGACCGACGAGGTCAAGGCCTACTTTGCCGACGAGAACGCCAAGCCGTTCCTTGTCCGGTCGCTCGATGTGGGCGGTAACGGCAAGGCCTTGACGTCGGCCATCAACGCCGTCAAGAGTCTGCCGGGCAAGGCGGCGCTGCTGATGGCGGTCGATGGCGACAAGGTCATGTACCACGTCTACGTGGACAAGACGCTGCACGGCAAGATCACGGCGCTGCAGTGGGCCGACATTGTCGCGCAAAAGGTGGGCGGCAAGAAGGGTGGCCGCGACGAGTCGGCGCAGGGTGCAGGGACCAACGTGAACGCTGTCGACGAGGCAGTCAAGCTCGCGACCGAGTTTGCGGCCATGAAGCTCCAGTAAGGACGAGCCGAGAAGGAGTGTATAGGCGCGCGTGCGTGGTTTGGCCGTCCCTTGCGTATGTAATACCTGTTCAGTCATATAAATTTATGGCCTTCGTTGTCGTCGTCGTCGTCTTTGTCGCTGCTTGTCAGTCGCTGTCTGGGTGCCCTTCATGGCCGCCGTCGAAGCATGACAGGCCGACGGTCAGCAGAGAAAGGCTGCAATTGCGAAAGGCCGACAACAAGTGGCTCGAAAAGCAAGAAAGTTGGATCTCAGGTGACTTCAGCCGTCGAAGTCGACCTCCTTGCTTGCAGGAAATGGCTTGAGCAACCTGTTGGGAAGACTGCTGTAATTTCTGGATTGATCGGGGTCAAAAAGCGCTGAGAAAACCAGCCTCCTGTCGTCGCAGTTCAGCAGCGGCTGATGGCAACCACCGCCGACCAAGTTCAAGTCAAGTCCACCGCCCTTTGACGACCTCGACAACACTAGCTGCTGCAGCAAACCACCAATCCTTGACGCTGCAACCACCAACCTGCTGCAGTTACCAGTTGGACCTGCGCCGCATCGACTGGTGCGCATCAAGCAGTCGGACATGATCGATCATGGTGGACCAACAACCACCGCATCAGCGACGAGGCAGCATCGAGATCGAGACGACGACGACGACAAGACGGGCGCTAACCCGGCTGCTCTCTCCATTATCACGCCATATGACGACTAGACATTGCAGGATTGTTCCGTGCAACGTCTCCGACTCTTGTCCTGAAAGGATCGACCAGAGCAGGTGCGTGACGGATTGTAATCGATTGTCAAGATTCCTCGACTGCTACAGGCTGTTCGGCTCTTGGCCGGACGGCCATTTGATCGCATTCTGGATCCTGACCATGCTGGTGTTGGATTGGTTGTCGTGGCGCTTCCCACGTTGGATCGGGTTGGTGGTCGCGCGACGATGCTTGCTCGCGACTATGTCCCGTCATACACAAATCGTGCTCGTTCGGTTCCTCTAGACTCTTCCTTCACTGTCTACCATGGCCTCCGAATCGACGTTGAGCGCTTCCGTCCCCGCCGCCGAGCCGGCGCCCGTGTCACCGAAGCGCGAGCGGTCCCCCGCCCGGTCGCCCGCACGCGAGCGCGCTGCCTCCCCCGCCAAGAACGGCACGGCGGCGCCCGCTTCGCCCACCAAGACCGGCGATGCGCCCGCTTCGCCCACCAAGACCGGCGATGCCGCCGCCGAGTCGACCACGAAAAACGAGTCGGCCATGGAAGTGGACGCGGCCGAGGCCCCCGCGCCGTCGACCCCGTCTTCGTCGAGCAAGCGGTCGCGCAAGTTCCCCGTGACGCCACGCACATCGACGCCGCGTGCGTCCAAGTCAGCTGCGACCCCGTCCTACTCGTCGCGCAAGTCGCGCGTCCAGGCGACGCCGTCGTCTTCGTCGCGCAAGCCCAAGATTACCAAGGGCGATCTCGTGCACAAGGCGAGCTATGCGGCGGGCGATATGGTGTTTGCGCAGGTGCATGGGTACCCGTACTGGCCCGCCAAGGTCGTCAATAATGCCGATGTGCCGGAGCAGTTTAACCAGCGCCGTGGCAAGGAGCTGTCGGTGCTCTTCTTTGGCACGTTTGACTTGTACGTTAACGGGGTTCCTATTTTTGGAGTGGGTTTGGGTGGGTTTTGCTGGCACTCAGTGACGCTGACATGGTCTTTTTCCCTGCGCCCAGTGGTTTCGTGACCGCCGACCAGCTCGTGCCGTTTGAAGAGAACGCGGACGTGCTCAGCGGCGTGTCGGCCAAGGTCAAGAAGGCCGTTGAGCAAGCGCGCGAAAACCCGGAGCTCGCCGACGAGAAGCTCGAGCAAATCAAGCACCGCGGCACCAACGACGAGATTGAAGGTTCCGACGAGGACGAGGAAGAGGAGGACGAGGAAGAGGAGGAGACGCGCACGCCCGCGCGCAGGTCGGCGCGCAAGACGACGCCGAGCAAGAAGGCCATGGCCGCCACGACGCCGAGCAAAAAGTCGGCGCGGGTTGCAGCCAAGACGCCGAGTAAGCGCGCGGCCGAGCATGATGCGCACGAGGAGGAGGAGGCGAGTAAGGCGTCGAAGCGCGTACGTGTGCATGGCTGGACTGGTTGAATTGGCAAGAGGGCCAAGACTGACGTTACGACCCATCCACCGATCGACAGGCAAAGACCAAGAAGGCCGTCAAGGAGCAGGCCGAGGGTATCCCCGACCAGATGAAGAAGTGGCGCCACGTGCTCCAGAAGTCGTTCATCAAGGGCAAGGTATGGTCACCAGCTACCCGTTGGTTTCTCGGCGGTTGGGTTGCGCTTGTTTGCTTACGCTTTTTCATTACGTAGAAGGACGGCGACTCCCCGACCATTTCGAAGGCCGACATTGATGCGATCGTACGTTGGCGAATTGCCGCCGCTGTTTGTGTTGCGTATCGCGGTCATACACTCACCCGTCGCGCGTGGTTCTTGGATTAGGACTGGCCCGCCGTCGACATGACTTTCAGCACGTTTGCCGCTTACGTCGACTCGTCCGACTGCGACCTGGCCAAGCTCACCGAGTGCAAGCTGCCCAAGGTACTCAAGCTCATCAAGCCGGCCGCGTTTGACGATGACGTGCTTCCTATCATTGCCGAACACTCGGTCCTCGAGCGCACGCAGAAGCTGCTCGATGCCATCCACGGCAAGAGCCATGCGGACACGCACACGCACGCGGGCGAGGCCAGCACCACCAACGGCACGACTGCTGCTGCGACTGCCGAGTCGGCGATCCCGAGTGAGGCCGTGACGCCTGCCGAGCCGGCGACGCCCGCCGAGCCGGCCGAGCCGCAAGCAGCTGAGGCCAAGGAGGATGTGGAGATGGCCGAGCAGCAGCAGCCGGAGCCGGAGCAGCAGTCGGAGCAGGAGCAGCAGCAGGCCGAGGCGCAAGATGCGCAGATGGACCAGACTGAGTAAGATCGCGCGTTTGCCGAGACCTTGTCGTCGCTCGGTCCGACGGCACTGTTCAAGGGCAAGAGCCCGTGGAGAAGAGAGCCATATTTGTCTTTTCATTCGTTTGATGTTTGTTTTCTCGGTTCACGTTCTGTCTTTTGTTTTTGTTTTTCTTTCGGCCTGCGTTCTTTACTGCTCTCCCAGACGTGCTCTCCGAGGCCCACCCTCGCAGGCGCTGACCCAGACCAGTTTCTTTATTTATGAACGCTCATTTCGGCACCATCTCATTGTTGTTGCTGCTACGGCAGCTTTCGATCAGGATGATGGTTTGCCAGCGCCTGCCAAGCACCTCACTGTCAAAGATTGTGACGCCACCAATCTTCGAGGCAAACGTGACCGTGTGGAATGGAGTGGAATGGCATCCAGTACATCAACGCCGCAAAGCATTGATCGCGATGTGAGCGACTGTCACGACGAATAAGACCACGAATTCCAACAACATAAAATGAGGACTAGTCGCAATCGATTCCCTGTTTTGCCAGTCGCAATATTGCTCTGCGCTCTTGCTTTGGTGGCCGTCAATGATACTGGTTGGACCCTGCTTGCAACTCCAACAATCGCCATGTCAGCTTCGGAAATTGACACCACGATGATCAACGAACGCTAGTCCTCGCTCAAGTCTCCACAACATACCTATACAATGATATTTACGCCACGTTCTCTGCCGCGCCGTGTGTCCGGCTGCTCAACGAGAGCGGGCCGATTGGCTGCTCGGGTATGGCGGCGGCCCACCCGTTATTTTTGATGAGCAATGAACGAGCGGGGTCGAATTGGTGCTTCTCAGGTCGCTCACCGCGTCTCACTGCGCCGTTTTCGACCGTAGCCAGGGCAGCGAGCGGGATCCTTTACCCGGCGCTGACTCGGACCTACTTGACGCAGTTTTTGGGCAATGGTGACTTGTCGTCGCAATACGTTGTGGTCATGACGTTGGACATGTTGTCGCGGTACGGCGTTGGTCGTTCGATGTCGAATCCGCGTCCATTTCACTGACCCCTGTGCTCGTCTCTCTCTCCCTCTCTCTCTCTCTCTCTCTCTCTCTCTCTCTCTCTCTTAGCGAGACCATCCGTTCCTGCTCAGGCTCGGGCAAGGTGGCCGGGATTGTTGTTATGCCGCCAGCCGAGGGAGCGGCCGTCGTGAACGGCGAGGGCCCGTGCCCGGATTGTGACGACAAGCACGTCACAGCGGATTGGAATCCGCAGGTATGTTGCCTTCACCCTGCGTGTTCCCCACCGTGTTACGAGGCCCAACCGATCAATCTTGCGGATATAGGGCACTGGCCTGTTCTACGATAGCTTCGACCTGCCCATTTTCGCGTTTGCCAACGTGTCTACTGATATGGCGTCGGCCATGAAGCAAGTCCAGAGCGTCCGTCGATTTTAACGCTGATTCGGTTGCAGCAGTTTGTTTATAACCAATGATACGAAACTGGTGTAGGCGCTGACCACGAACCGTGAGCGCGGCTACGCTGGGTCGCAAGTGATCGCCGCCGAGCTCGACGCGTTCATGTCCGGTGCGCACCGAGCGAGCAACTGCTTGCGCCGCGGCATGTGCAAGCCGGTCGGTGGACAGTCGGTGTACGCGGCGTATGCCAACGAATTCACCAAGCCTGTCGTGTTCCTGACGGCCACGCTCGACGGCAAATCATTTTTCCATGATTTGGCTCCTGCCGCGACCAAGAGTTTGACGGGAACGGCCGCATTGCTGACGGCGGCTGTCGCTCTGGGACAGGTGCGTGCTCTCTTTGCTTCTGACCAACGTGCGGAAAACTGGCCGTCTCATGATTGTCTCGATTTAGTTAAATCCCAACTCGTTTAAGCGACATCTCGCGTTCGGCCTGTTCACGGGCGAACAGTGGGGCCACATTGGTTCGCGCGCGTTCGTGCGCGACCTCGACCACTTCCAGTGCCAGACGCCCTTCACCGGCCCCGTCCCGGCGTGCCCGTACTACAACGCGTCGTGCGCGCTGCCCTGCCGTCAATCGACAGCGTTCACGGCCATGACCCTCGACCGCGTCTCGCACGTGCTTGATGCCAACGTCGTGGCCGCGGGCGACCTGCACGTTCACATCCCCGTCGGCTCCGCAGGCAGCCAGCAGCTGGCCGACTTGGTGGTCGGGACCAACGCGACGGGCAGCGTCAAGATCAACGACCGCGGTCTCCCGCCATCACCCGTGCTCGCGTTCCTCGAACGCAAGCCCGATGTGGCCGTGGCCGCGGTGAGCACGCTCGACAAGTCGTGGTCGAACACGATTGATACGGAAATCGACAATGCCGCGACCGTGCGCGACGACGTCGTCTTGCGCAATGTGTGTGCCGCGGCGCAGGTGATCGCGCGAACTGCGTGGCTCGTTGCGACCGAGGCCGTCAATTCGACCGCCGGTGCGAACCCGGCCGTCGACGCCATCAACTGCACGCTTGCACGCACTCTCGTGCAGTGTCTGGTCGAGGGCACGTCGTGCCCGCTCGGGATCACCTACCGGCAAAAGACGCTACCGACAGCCTACACGGGCGTCGCCTCCTGGGGCATCGGTGCCGGGTGGGCCGCTCAGGTCGCGGCCACGGTCCTCGCCAATGCCACGGCCGCGAGCAACTCGACTTTTGCCACGTGCACGAACAACAAGCAGTGCACGACCGCGGGCGAGGCGTGTATTGGCGGGCGGTGTATCGCGTCATGGACCAACACGCACTTGGGGTTCCCGGCCGGAATCGATGTGGATCAGACGACAGGCAAGTTTTTTGTCAGGGATGCGAAACTGCCGCATTGGGTCGAGAGCGATTGGGAGACGACGGGGTTCCGCATGTTTGTGCAGTCGAGTACGGCGGTGCAGGTCGTGGAGCTCGTTGTGGGGATCGTGGTCGTTGCGGTCGTTGGTGCCGGAGCGTGGGTCGCGCAGAAGAAGGTCAAGGTCGAGTAGGTCATCGTTGACGCGTCGTTGATAGCGAATTTTATGATCGTGTTTTCAATTTTACGAAGAGACGTTTTGTCTATTCCAAGCACAGAGCACAGAACCAAAACTGACACTGCAACAAACCACAAAAGTCGACCAACACGCACTTGGACCGTGATCGACACGACCCGGAAAGACTTTCTCGCTACCTGATCATCATCCTTGTCCACCACCCGCGTCTACATTAGCGCCGCAACAAAAGCCAAAACGACAGCCACCGCCGCGACCGCCGACTGCGGCCCTGTCAGCGGCTCGGCGCGACCCGACAGCGCGAGCAAGTGGTCCGACGCGAGCGACACGCGCGTTGTGTCCTTGGACCCGGCCGCGGCACTCGCCGCGCCATCGTGGTTGATCAAATCGCCACCGCTCGACGACCCGCCGTTGGTCTTGCCGCCCTGCGAGTTGGTGGCCGCGGCAGGCGCGACATCAAACGCGTTCTTTTCCTGGTCACCGCTTGGCGAAGGCGTCGGCGTTGACGACTCGGACGCAGTCGCCGATGCGGACGTGCTACTCGGCGCATCGGAAGTCGGTGACGGGGCGGGCTTCTCCTCGTCCTTTTTCGGCTCGTCCTTGGGTGCGGCAGCGGGGGCAGCAGCAGGAGCGGGCTTCGGGGCCGGAGCGGGAGCCGGCTTGGGCGCCGGAGGAGGCGGCGGCGGCGGTGGGATAACGTCGCCCGTCCAAATGGTCTGGCCGGCCATGTTCCCCGCGGGCTCGTCTAGTCGTTCAGAGCATCATAAAGCATGAGTCGATGCGCGCAACGTTTCCAGCACTGAATATTAAAAGACGTACAGTTGCACGCCAAGAACGCGCGCCCACACCCTTCCGCCAGCCCGCACCCGACACGCGTCGACTGGGCCCACGCCATTTGCGTGAAATGGTTGAACCCGTGGTTACCCTCGGCAGCCCACCGGCCGACCATCGACAGAACCGACCCGAGGTCCGTGGCCAAACCCATGGCCAGGTTCTCGCCCTTACCGCCAGAACCGTTGTGCGAGAGCGAGCACTGAGCGGCCTGCGTGCGCGCCCGGTTCTCGGCAAACGACGCGAGCCCGCCGTCCCAGTTGATCCGGTTGTGCACACCTGCCGCGGTACGGAGCCTATATAATTCAACGAGCGGAAATCCGGTGAGTAGAACGTCCTGGAGGATGAATTTGGCCTGCATTCTGGATCGTGGTGGTGCGGGGGTGGCGTCTTGTCCGACACGCATCATCATCGCTCCATCATCACCAGGACTCTCACGCTGCAAGACTTCGCGCGCTTCGGTCCGATGCACGGTTGTGCGCACCAGTTCGCCACCGCCACAGTGGCCACACCTGCACGACGACTGGCCATATCATGACCAGGAGCGCCGCACAAAGGCTACCGGCTCTACCATGGGCTGTTGCCCAGCATTTCTGGCATGGAAGGACGTACGTGTTGTGGGCCGTGACGATGCCGCTGGCAATCAGGCCCGAGACGGCCGCCTCGGCGTGAGCCGGGGCCAGAGCCGCGACGAGCGCGAGAATGGCCACGGCGCGCAGCACGGGCACGGTGCCTTGCGGGTTCGACGAAGACGTGGTCGTCGTCATGTTGGTCAAATGTGATTGGTGCTTGAGCGTGTGGTCCAGTGCTCCAGTCGTTACCGGGCAGAGGGTCCGAAAAAGTGTCCAAGTGTCGTCGTCGCCGTGTCCAGTCTTGCCAGTTGCAGATCTCTATGAGTAGCGACGGCTGCGCTTACGTGGTTCTGTCGTCGTTGTCGAGATGTCGAGGGTGCGGGCGACGCTGGCGGCTTGCGGCGATTGTGCTGACGTTGCTTAAGTTGTCGTGGTCGTCGTTGTCGTCGTCGTCAGCTGGCGAACGGCAGCGAGTTGGTCTATAGAGGCTGGGAGCGAGAGCAGAAAGAGAACGACTAGCACCGGATAAAAAAACTTCACGAGGATGTCGTGTCGGCCCATGTGGCAAGGAAAAGGACTCGAACCAGAACCAGGGCGTCGGGCCCCGAAAAGAGCGTCTCTCATCCTTTTTGCGTGGGTCCCGCCACCCCATGGTGCGAAAACCATGGACGCTTGTGCGCCGACATTTCCAACAGGGTCAGGCGTTTGGAGGCGCTGGGCAAAGACGATGGCGGCGCCTCGTTGCACATTTTACCCCGACTTTCGACAAGCCGCGCAGTTCAATCTGGATCACAATCATGATCACTCCCAACCCCATCATCACACAATTCCAAAATACGTCCAATACTTTCTCTCTCATCGAGCTGTCGGGTCCGGCAACGGCCAGTACTGCGCGAGCCCCACCTTTTCGAGCGCAGGTCGGACATGCGGCCGATACAAGTACTGGATGAGGTCCTCGCCGAGCGATGCCAGGTACAGCAGCACCTCCATCTTCTCCAACGGCTTGTTCACGTCCGGCTCGACCGTCAACAGCGTCCCCACCAACTTCCGGTCCGGTTTGAGCCCCTTCTTCGGGACCACGTCGCGCGCAACCCGCACCGCGTCCACGACCCGGTGCTGCCGACAGTACGCTTCAACCGCCGACGTCCAGACATTCACGTTATGCCCGCCCCACGGCGCGTCCTGCAACTGCTTGACGACCTGATCCAACCGAGCCTCGTCCCGGGCAAACCCGCACGCGTCGAGAACAGTGCTCTGCAATGCGGCGACTGGCACGACTCCGTCCCTTACAATCGCGTCCCATTCGGCAAACACGCGGTCGTACCGCCTTCCGCGCGAGAAGCCCTTGACGAGCACCGCGCGCACGACCGGGTTCGCCGCCACGTCATGCACGCCCAGGTCCGCGGCGCGCTTGAGCATCTTATCGATGGCGTCGACGTTCCCGTGCGACGCAAAAAGTTCGAGAAAGAGCCCAATGGTGCTCGCCTGGACGGGCGCGCCGGGTGCATTCGACGCGGCGTGCGCCTTGACTCGGTCCGCGAGCAGCGCGTAGGCCTGCGGTAAATCGCCAACGTACAAGGCCGCGCGAATCGCCGTATTCAACTCGATCTCTGCGGCGGTCGCGGGGGACTCGCCCGTACGCACTTGGCCCCACTTGACAGGCGCGTCCGTCACTTCGGCCGGATCCGTGCCGAAATCAGCCATCTTCGTAATCGTCGGAGTTTTGGCAGAGCGCACGCGTTTCCGCCGTTCCCGCGTCTTCTCCGGGTGCACGAAGTCGAGAAACGCCGTCTGGGCCGGATGCGGCGCCAGTCCGTGAGACTTCATTTCCTCGAATGCGGCCACAGCCGCGTCGTACCCGTCCATGGCGTGCATCGCCTTGATGACGCGCGTAAAGTAGGGTCCCGTCAGGACCAGGACGCGGAGCCGGTGCGCGGTGATGGCGGCGTGGTGCAGGGCGCGCAGGTCGTCGAAGCGTTCGGCGCGGAAGAGGGCCTCGACCGCTGTTTGCACGAGCGGGACGTTGGGTGGGGGCGAATTCGCATCCCTGCGCTGTTGCCTTGGGAGGAGGTAGTCTGGGTGGTCCCGCATCCAGTCGTCCCAGTACGCGACGGCGCCAGCGACGTTGTCGGCGGTAAGGGCCAGGTTCATGAGCGCGCAGACGGAGGTCGCATTGAGCGCAACATTGAAGTCCTGCGCGAGCTGCTGTGCCGATTCGGCCACAGCATATTTGCTCTCCTTGGACGCAAAATAGAGCACGCGCTCAAACAGTTCGGGACGCCGCTCGGGCTCGATCTCCACTGCACTTGCTTTATCCGCGCGCGGCCACGGCGCGTCGCCAGCCCCTCGCGGCGGTAGCTGCCCCGTCAATTCGCGCAGTGCCGCCAGCGCACCCTCGGCGTGTCCGGCAGCCGCACTCGCATTGATCAGTGCCAAGTTCAAGAAAAAATTATCGGTGCGGCGTGACATCTGCCCGGCCTCGACTGCCGCGGCCATCAAGTCGTGCACCCCGTCTGGATCGCCATTCGCCGCGTACGCCGACGCGACCGTGCCCATCAATTTCAACGACCTCGCGTGCGGCGGAACCCGGTCGTACACGGCGATCGCGTCCACGTGCCGCCCGACATTCGTGAGCATGAACACGAGCGCGCCTGTTGCGTCGACCGCGTCGTCAGCCTGGTCGCCGTGCACCGTCAAGTCGAGCTGCTGCATGATGTGCACGACTTGGTGCTGGTGCGAGACGAGTTGCCGTCGACCGACTCCGCGCGCGAGTGCCGCGGCAAATGTGAGCGGCGGACGCCAGGTGCGGCCGTCGTCCCAGGAATGCGGGTCCATGTCGTGCTCGGTGCGGTCGACGAGTTCAGCGACCATGGTCGACCACGCGTCGCGCGGGTCCTGCGTCAGGACGGGAACAGAGGCGATGTTGCCGCCGAGCGTGGTCAAGAAGCGCAGTTCGAGCGTGCCGAGGCGCGGGAGCGTGCGGATCGCGCTGAGCGCTTCAGGGAGGTCGCCTATCATCCAGAGAGCGAGCAGCGGAAACGTTGATCAGCGTCCCGTAGGGGCCCAATTTGGGAGAACACCAAATCCCGCACTCAGCGAGCAGTGGTGGCCGTGTCTATACGTCTTCGCATGCACGTGCCAACGTGGTTCACGAGCCGGTACGTCTGTTCCCGTATCCACCGCGCGGTCCGATCCAGAGTGCGGTTCTCCCGAACGGCGGGTAGCGGCTCAGGCGACAATGCGCGCGAGCTCTTGGACGGCTCCGACAACCATTCGCGGGGGCGGCGCCTGGACGACTCGGACGCCCGGCGGTCGTTCCAGGTCGTTTCCGACACCCGTCGCGGGTTCCTAAACGCCGAGTCCCACTCGGATCGCCATCGTGAATCACGGCGTGCACTTTCTTCACGATCTGACCGATTCGAGTCCACGGGACGGCCAGACGACGCCCTTGCTGTCGACGAGGTGCGAGAACCTGATCTTGCCGGTCGTGCTCGATCGGTGGAGAACAAGCGTGTCGCGACTTGTGTTCCGCTTAGTGCCGAGTTGAGCCCGGCATGGTGATTGTGCGTGAGCTGCCATGTACGTCGTGGTCGGTACGCGGCGGCTGCCGTCCATAATCGTGCTGCCATGTGCATTCTTCGTTTCTTGGTCGTGGCGGGTTCCTGCACGCTTGGCGTTATTTGTGCGGGTACTTATTCGTTCTCAGTTGCTGCTGGTTGGTTGGCGACTGTCGAAGCTGCTTGCTTGGTATTGCAGTGTTTGAGGAAAAGAAGCAGGATTAGGAGGAGGATGAGGCGGGATGGGGCTCTGATCCGTCGACGTGATTGCTGTCGGAGCGCAGTCGATCTGATCTGGTCCAACACTGCAAGAACCACAGCACACACAAATCCAAGAGACCCTCGTTACCGACGTTGCAGCTCAAAAACTGAATTTATTGAAGAAGAGGGGTAACAAATTGAAGCCCAAGGTTTGCGAGACAGAGACGCAGGGCACGGGCACGAACGAGCCAATGCAATCAACGCAGGACAGACGGGGGAAAAAAAAATGAAGAAAATGAAGTTGACGAGCCGAGGAAGAGCAGAAGAAGGGAAAATGATGATTTGGAAAAAGGTTCACACAAGTCAAGACCAAAAAACCATTGGGTCAAAAGGATCAAAACAACAAAACCGAGTCGAACGCGAAGGGTTGTCGCGCTTCAATCATAGCCACTCTATCCGCGCGACCCCGCCGGCCTGCCACCAAGCAATACGCCCGCCGGCATGATCGGCGAGGGCTTGGCACTGCCCTCGTTGGCAGCGCGCGCCGTGTCCAGTTCGGTATTGGCCACGGCCGCCGTCGACCGCCACGAGTCAATGGCGTTGATGTGGTTGACGAGCTTCTCGTCGGACGCGCGCAGGTCCTGGATCTGGCGCGTGACGCGTGACAGCAGGTTCTCAAAGGCCTTGCATTCGGCATCGACCAATTCGTCCTCGAGCGACGTGAATGATGGCAGGGCGGGCGACGCAGCCATGGCGGTGGTGGTCGAGTGGGTGGGGATGGGGGCCAAGGTCGCAGTGGGCAGGGCCGGAGTCGTAGGCAGGTATGGCTCGGAGACGGGGAAGGGCGGTGGACGCGACGCGACTGGTGCAGGGCCCACGGGCGGCCATGCGGCGCGTGTCGACGAGGAGGACGAGGACGCGGTCAAAGGCGCGGGCGTTGGCAGAGCCGGGGACGGGGTGCGCAAGCGAGCGATGGCGGAAAGTGGGATGGTGGGCACGGCATCATCGCTGCTCAGCGGTGGCTGCAGAGCGCAATCAATCGAGGGTGCCGAGACCATCACGGGTTGCAATGACTGCGATTCAACCGAGTCGTGATCTTGAAGCTCAAGATCGTCCTCCTCTTCTTTTTCTTCCTCGTCGTCGTACTCATCGTCCGAGTAGAAAGAGACCTCATCGTAGAGGTCCGAGTCTTGGTCTGCGTCAGTGTCAAGCCCGTGTTCGGATGGCGCGTCGTACGTGTCGAAATCCGAGTCCGACGCGAGGTGCAGCGGGATCGGCCGACCGCACTCGTCCTCGTCGCTTGGGACCGGGCCCTTGGCGCGCAGCCAAAGCGGATCGTGGCCAAACAGCTCGTCGCTGAGCCGCACGGCCGTGGGCGGCACATCGTGCACGTCGGCGTCATGGTCGTCAAGAAAATCGCTGTAGTCGTCGAGCGCAACAGCAGGCGCCGTGGGGGGCGTCGCGGGCGGCGAAGGCGCAGCCCATGAGCGCGCGTGCGGATGCTGCAGCTGCTGGTGCTGTAATGGACACGGCTGCTTGGGATGCGCGGCCGGGTCCGGGCGGTACTGGTAGGTAGTAACGACAGTCTTGTGGTCGAGGACAGTGCGGTGCGCGACCAACGTGGTAGGCGGCGCGGGAGGCGAGGGCGTCGGCAGATGCGCGGGCGGCGAGGGCGCGGCGCGAGCACGCAAGCGCGGATTGAGCAAGGCGAGATCACGGTCGAGCCGGCCAGCGTGCGGCCCAAACGCGGCGAGCGGCTGGGCGGCCGTGGCGTCAGCGAGCTCGTCGGCGAGGGAGCGGCGGCGCGCGAGCATCGTGGATCGCGGACGAGCGTGTGCGGATCGAGTCGGCGCGGTGGTAATGCGGAAGCAGAAGATGCTGGTGCGGGTGCGGGTGCGGGTGCGGGTGCGGGTGCAGATGCTGCAGGTGGGTTGGGCGCAGGGTAATCAGTGCAGGAGCGTCGCGTTGGTGGTGGGCGCGGCGGCGGCGGTGCACGGGCGCTCGGTGTGGTTGTGGAGGTGGAGAGCGCTGTGCCCGCGTTCGCTGTGCAGCTTTTGCGTGGGAGCGGTGCGGTGCAACTTATCTTGTCGACGCGAACGGCAGGTGCGAGACAGAAGCGTGGACAGCGTGACTCGAGCGTGCGCCATCGCGTCTCGCGTCCCACCACGCCGGCCTCCAACCACGCACCACCAGCGACGCTGTCGGCGACGACCGCGCGCACGCCTCCGCGAGCTGGCCTCCGCCTGCTGACCGCGATGCGGACTTGAAGAACGTGCCGCTCCGAGAATCGACCACGCTCCCCGATCTAGCCACCATGCCGCTGCCAGACGCGCCCCCGTCCCGCCATGCGACCGCCCCGGCGACCACACGCTCGCCCGTGCGCTACGCCGACATAGTGCAGTTGCTCCTCGACCTGGCGCGCACCCACTCGCCAAACGCCGCGCAAGACTTGTCCACCAACAATGGCCCGCATGCCCCGCGCACGACCTCGGCCTTTCTCGCCGCCCCCTCGCCCTGCGCCGGATCGGCCGTGCATCGGGGCCCAAGCCGCTCGCACCTGTCGCTGCTCTCCGCCGACCCGAGCGACTACGCCGACTACCTTGTTGCCGGCGACACGCCCATGACCCTCTCGCTCGCCAGCCTCCTCGCCGATTCCAGCGTCGCCGCCCTGCTCTCCGATAAAGTGCGCAAGGCCGACTCGGTGCTGCTCCTGCGCGAGCACAACTTTGCGGCCGACCAGCCCGCGTCGGCCAATCCGCGCATCATCGTCTCGTTTTTCCACGAAGACGATGGCCATGATTCTGCGCTGCCCGACGCCGAGCTCGAAGGTAATGCGAGACGAGCGCACGATCCCGATCCCAATCCCGATCCCGCGCGCAACGTGCGCTTCGACTTGAACGCCAACGTTGTCCTCGACGACCCGGGACTCGAGCTCTCTTTGATCGACTTGACCAGCCAGCCGGCCGTGGCCGCCATGACCAAGCCGGGGATTACCGCGTTCTTGCTCCGCAACCACCCGCTCCTCGCCTCCCAGGCCAACTGCGCGTCCGATCAATCTGCAAACGAGCAAACCGACTGTGATGCCACCCAGTCGCCGCGGCTCGGCATGCTCATCCGCCTCCTCGGTAACGACCTACACGCACCTGATGCCATCCCTGCCGACTACCCACGCGAGCGCGTCTTTAGCAGCGATAACGGCGAAGACGACGACTACGACGACGACGCCCACGACGGCGAAGATCTGGACGACCAAGTGGACAATGGATTGTCACCCGACTACCTTGTATCGCCCAGCAACTCCTCCGACGCCAACACCTCCGACTCGTCGACCCCCGCCTACCCGCCCTCCCCGCGCAGCACCGACCTCGATACCCCACCCAACCCACTCGACCAATCACCCGACACGGCGCCCGACCCGAGCGTGCGATCGAGCATCGCCTCTGTCCAGCACAACCCTGACAACTCGCCGATCGCGCTCTCCATGGCGAGCCTCCCGCCCGCCGCCGCGCGCCTCCGCCCAACCATGCTCGTAGCTCCCGCCAACACGCCCATGCTCTCGATGCTCCTGCACCCGCACCCGCAAGGGGGGGTTTACCTGCACCCGCACGGCCCAAGTCACCCGACCCCTACACACGGCCACGCGTTTGGACCGTCCCCAAGCCTGGTCGCGTTCCCGGTGCCCGTCAACTCGCCCACCGAGTCGGTCGCCGCGTCGCAGTTTTACTTGGTCGCGATCCCACCACCGGCCAATGCACCCGCCGGGTCCGTGTACCATTTAGTGGGCGACGCGGGCGGACCGTGGAGCGGTGCGCACGCGCCGCCAGCGGCGCACACGTACGTGGCTGTCGGGCCACATGGACCGGTGCGGTACGCAACGACGGCGACACCGCTCAATACGCCGATGCCGTCGATGACGCGGCTCGATGCGGGGACCGGCGCATGGGCGGTGCTTGGTGGTGGCCACCACGTTCCCGCGGCGCACTCGACGGTCCTCCTCGCGCCACACGCGACGCCAATGCCGTCCGCGATGAATCTGGCCAGCGACGAGATCAATGCCGGCGCAGGACCTGCCAACACGCCGATGCCGTCGACGGCCAATCTCGCGCACACGTCCTCTCCGTTCTACGCGCATGGACCATCGACAGCTCACCTCGCGGCTGGCACGGCCCCGTTCAATACGCCAATGCCCTCAACAGCAAACCTTTCCGCGTGCCCGTTCTACGCGCACGTGGCATCGACGGCCCACCTTGCCGCGACGGGGGGTGGGGTTCCGTTCAACACGCCGATGCCGTCGATGGTGCACCTGGCTGCGACACCGGCGCATGTGCGAAACGTGCCGCAGAACACGCCGGCAAGCTCGACCGCCGACTTGCGCACGCGCTCGCCGCGCGGCCCGGCGACACGGCTCACGCCGGGTGGATTGCGCGCGCCGCCGCCGACAACGCTGCCGTCGCGCGCGGTCTTGGCTGAGGCCCAAGAGGAGGAGGAGGAGGAGGAGGAGGAGGAGGAGGAGGAGGAGGAGGAGGAGGAGGAGGAGGAGAGAGAAGAGGCGTGCGCGCCAGAGAACACGCCGGCACCGTCGGTCGCGCACTTGGCGACCGCCGATACGTTTGCGACTGCCGCGGACGCACCGCACAACACGCCGATGCTGTCGATAGCCCACCTCGCCGCGACCGCGGTCCCGGCCAACACGCCGGCACCGTCGATGTACCAGCTAGCGACGGCCCCAGCTAATACGCCGGCACCGTCCATGTTCCATCTCGCGGGCGCGCCGCAGAACACGCCCGTGCCGTCCCTGGCGCATCTCGCGCCCGGTGCGGCGCGACGCGTCCCAACCAATACCCCGGCGCCGTCCACGCCAGGGCTCGCGAGTCATTCGCGGCCTGCCGCCGCCGCCGCCGCCACGGCCCCGGCAGTTGCGACGGCCGCACCCACAGCGAATGAAGCCATGCCGGCTCCACCGCCAGTGGCCAATCCTGCAGCCGCACCATCCGGCCATGTCTACTGGATCCCCGCCCCCACGACCTCGGGGGTCCCGTACGCTGCGTCGAACGTCGTTTTCCCACCGCACGGCGCGGCGTGGGCGGGTTCACCACCCACGCATATTGCGCCCGCCGCGTCGCCGCAGCAGCAGCAACCCACTGTCGCGTCCGTCGTGCACGACCTTACCACGCACCTGAACACGATCCCGACCGCGTCCGCGGCATCGCTTGCGATCCAGCTCGAGACCGGACGCCGGATGCACGAATTGCACGTGGCCGCGCTCCAGGCCGCGGCCGACCGCGACGCGTACCGGAGCGTGCTCGAGCGCACGGTTGAGACGCTGCGCGGGATGGAGATCGCCCCGGCGGCGCTCGTCGGCGCGGCACCCGCAGTGCCGTACGGGGCCGATCGGGGGCAGCCGTGGATCTGGACGTTGGCGGTGCCACAACACGAGATGGATGGGTCGCGTGGGAATGCTCCGGTTCCAGCACCGGCGGCGGCGGGCGTGACGACTCCGGGGTCATCGCCGACCACACCCACGGGTCCGGCAGCGGCATCGGCACCTGCTCCAGTTCCGGCCGCTGCGACTTCGGCACCGGCAGCGGCCCACGACCAAGACACCGTTGGTGACGGGATCAAAGTTCCACGCGCAGACCCCCCGCGGCCGCGCCGGCCCCGCCGGCCCCGGCGGCCGCTTCGACCAAGTTCCCGGGGCCCCGCGAAACCCACGACTACGGGTGGGCCCGCATCGATCGACCCAGCGGCGGCGGGCGTTGCGTCGCGTGCGGCGGGACCCGCCTTGCGGCCGTGATGGAGAGACTGTTGGGTGGTAAAGGAGGACGAAAGGGACTGGGAGGTGATCGTATGGGGACTAGCGCGTAGGTAGCCAGCGCGTAGGTAGCCAGTACGTAGGTAGGAAAACACAGACACCTATTAATTCATTATTATCCCGGGGGATGAGATGACCCGACACGCCCACCCCAACAAACGAAGATGTTCCGAGAACCCAATGCCAAGAGATCACCAACCCACCGATGAGGGAGGGGGGGGGGGGGGGCAAGAAGATACAGAAATGCAAAAAATGATCAAGTGGGAGTGCGTGGGAGCGTCTGCACGACGCGACGGAAAAAAAACTTATGTACACCAACCACGAACGCAAACGGCTTGACTCAATCAACTGCACAGATCCGGCGTCAACGAAATCCGAATCGTCCACACGGTCCCGGCCACCGGCGTCTGTGCCGGCGACGCGGCACGTCTTGCACGAGTGCGCGACCCGAGCCGGTCCCAGATCCGCGGCGAGACACTGCCCGACTCTTCCCCGCGATCCAACCCCAACGACGGCGACGCACGGTCCAGCGCAGTTGCGTCGTGCCGGAACGCCGTGAGCGCAGGCGATTCAAACGGGAATGGGAGCGGAACACCGAGCAACGATGCCGAAACAGGTCGGGCGACGGGGGTTCCTGGTCGACTCGCGCCGGCCTCGAGCCTCGCCAGCAAACGCGCTGACTCGCTGGCGTTGTCTACCACACCTGGTGCCGCCGCGTCAGGCCGCCGGCGGGGCAACGTTCCATCCGTTTCTGTGGGCCCGCACAGCCACGCGACGGGCCACGACGGCGACCGTGGGCGCACGTCCTCGACAAACGGGCTTGCGGGCGATTCGGGCCAGGACAATTCGTTCGGCGCGACAGCTGCGACCGCGGCCGCCGCGGCTGGTCCGAACCGCAATGCGTCGTCGAACGGGGTCGCACGCAGCAACGGTGCCCACGCGCGCTGCCAGTCGTCGTACGAGCACACAATTACACCCTCGGACCCCTGCGGCTGCTGTGGCCGTTGCTGCTGAGGGACCGTCGCATCTCGCCAATCCACGACGAGCTCACGCCCAACATCCAACGCGCGCGCCTGCACCGTCGGAGTCGCCGGCCGTGACTCATTCCCCACCCGCTGCTGCCCCCGCGGCCTCACCACCACCGTCTTTTCACTCGCCGCGTCATCCCACGCCGGATCCCCGAGCCGGCTCCAATCGTTCATGAGCGCGGCATACGCCATTTCCACTTTATCCCGCTCGTCCCCAACGCGCGCGGCATCGAGATCAACCATCTCCGTCTCGACCAACTGTCCGTTGGGCGCGACCGCCTTGAGCGTCGGCGTACGGACGACACGTGCCGCCACCGGTGCTGCCGGCGCGTCCTCGGGCGTCGCAAGGACGGGCGCGGACCCGAACCGCGCCATGGCGCGCGCGAGAGACTGGACCGAAGCCGACCGTACGAGCCGGTCGCGCCAGGCCGCACCGGAGAAAACGCGCCGGAGGGCCGGACGAGCACGTGGTGCTGCTCCGGTGGGTGATTTTTCGGTGGAGAGTGTGGGCAATGACCGTACGGTCGCGGACTTGCGGTCCGGGACGAGGTCCGCGTACTCGAGCGCGGCGAGGGACTTGATCGGGGATGGGGACGGGGACCGTGCGGTTGGTAATGGGGTTGCCGCGTTCCGGTTCGTGGTATCGAGCGCAGCAGACCGCCGCTTGGGCACGGTGAATCGCAGACGGTGCCGTGCGGGGGACGAAGGGATCACACGGAACCGCGTGGGGCTTGTGGGCGCGGTCAACGGCCGTCGCCACGTCCTCGACCTCGCAAGCTGGTCCGAGTGAGGCGTGGGGCGGAACGCGTTGATCCGGGCATCCACCGTGGCGGAGGAGGTCGGGGGCAGCGACGGGGTGACGACCGTGTCGGGCGTGACGACCGGGTCGAGCGCGACGACAATATCGTCCAGGCCCGACGGGCTGGCAGGGACTGGTGGAACGAAGGGCCGCGCTGGTGGCGTCGGCGTCATTCGTGGACAAGGGACCGCGGCGTCGAACGACGGATGGGCGATTGAGGCTGTAGAAATGGAGGGGAGCAGGGAATGCGAAGCGCGCTGTCAGTCAAAAGAGCACAACGTGAACAGGATTGTAGGGCACAGCAGCACGAGGCGGCGCTGCTTTCGCATTATATTTTCAACCTTTCAACGCCCCTCGCAGTAAAAAAAAGACGCACGAAGATAGGAGGGATGAGGACGCGCCGGCCGGTGGGAGAGGGAGGATGAGGAGTTGTGGAAAGATGGTTTGGGGGAGGCACAAAAGATGGAAACGATCCACGGCGGCGGTCGAGAGAGAGAGAGCAAGGAGGGGCCGATCAACAAACTGGGTGTCCCGTTGTCACCGACGTGACGGTCGGGAGAGAGTGAGAGGCCGCTCACCTAGACATGACCAGGACAGGACGGCGGTGATGGTGGAGATGATGATACAATCCAGTTGCTTGGGGAGTTGTCGGTGGAGGCAGAGCGGGCCAAAAAAAATACAAAAAGAAGGCAGTGAAAGGTATGACGACGAAAGGAGGGGCGCAAGGGCGAAAGCAGCACCGCGGTACGAAATAACAGTAACAGCGAATTGTTAGGCGCGATTACGCACCCTGGCGGTTCAGCTCCACGCCCGAGTCGGTCACCGTGCTGGTGCGGCGCGCCGCCGAGCCCTTTTTGCGCGAGATGCCCGTCAGGTCCGGCTCAACAATCATGATTCGGCGGTTGACCAAGGTGCTCGACGATGCAGGGGTCACGGTCGGCTTGCCAGCAGGTCGCGGCGTCGAGGATGATGCGGCCGCTGGCGTCAGGTCGGGGAACGAAATGCCGCGATTGCTGGTTGCCACCGGTTCCGGCTTGGTCGGTTCGATTGCAGCGGCGGTTGCGGCGGCAGGAGCAGAAGCGGGCGTCGTCGTCGTTTCGGACGACGCGGGCTGCTCATTGCTCTTCGGCTGAGCCTCGGCCGCGATCGCACTTGGCACCTGCTGCGACGGCTGTTGGTGTTGTTGTTGTTGCAAGTCAGGGACGGGGGCAGGAACAACTGGGGCAACGGCCGGTTGTGGCGGCTCGTCGACGGCGGGCACGGCCGGGTCGGTCGCCTTGATGTCGTCCTGGTCCGCGTTGGCGGGCGACGCCGCCTCCTTTTCCGTCGGCATTGGTTCAATATCGGCCTGCGCGATCGCATCGGTGGCGGGGCTGGCTGCAGCACCTGCAGCCTTAGCTGCCGGCGTGATCGCGGAAGCGTCCGTGTTGACGTCGGCCGATTCCCGTTCGGGCGGGGTCAGCACCTCATCCTCGTCCTCGTCCGAGTGGACCGACGAGGCCAGGCGACGCACAATCGGCTCCTTGCGCAGAATCACAATCTCCGGGCGCCCGGCAGCTGCAGCGGATGACGACGCGGCCGTCGGGGTTGCACCGGCACCGGCAGCACCCGCGCTCGCGGCCATGGCCGCGGCCAAGGGCACGCGGCGCTTCTTTTTCTTGCCGCCCCACCACGTGCGCTTGACATGATTTTCCGGGTACGGCGTGGGCGACCGAATCAATGCGAGCTTGCGTGCCTTGCGCTGGCCCGACCGCGTCGCGGCAGCGGCCGCAGCAGTAGCAGCAACCGGTGCCTGGCCGTCGGCGGTGCCATCGGCTGAGGAGCGGCGCGACAGCGAAAAGGCGCGCTTGAGCGTAGTGCGCCAGGCGGGCGCGCGCTTGTTGCGCGGATGGACGTGCGGGTGTTCCGGGTAGGGGGTGGGCGACCGCATCAGCTGCGGCAGTGAAAGGGTGCGCGTGAACTTGAGCGTGCGCGGTGGGGGTGGCGGGAGCGTGCCGCCAGCAGTAGACGACGAGGCACCCTCGGTAGGTACAGGACGAGGGAGCGACGAGGCCGGGACACGGCCGCCGGCGCCCTCAGCGTCGGTGTTGCTGCCATTGCCGCCGATACCGAACAGTCGGGTCAGCAGCGGCTGCTTCTTCTCCGGGAACGGCGTCGGGTGCCGCGCGAGCGGGATGTTGCGCATGGCTGCGGGGGCGGACGGGCAAGCAGGCGGAAGGGACGAGGACAGACAAGAGAGGGTGGGGAAGGTTAGGCAACAGTCCCAAGAGCGGAATTTGAGGCGGCAGGGGTGTGGCGACGGGTCCAGCGAAAGAAGTTGCAGCGTACACATCGCACACACAGCAAGGAAGCTTGCTCGGCGAGGGCGGCAAGGAGCGGTTGGCAAGACCGACGGCGGCACGCGGCGACCGGGCAGCAGCGAGTGCGGGCGGTTGGGAGAAGTAGCGAGGGTCGGCGACGGCGGAGTGTTGACCGGTAGGCGGAGAGTTCAAGGTGGTCGACGGCACGTCCGAGTGTCCCTGTGTGTGGTCGCTTGGCAGCGTTGTGGTGGTCTTGACAACGTGGGGACCGCCGAGTGGTGCCAACCGGCCCCCATTTTTGCCTTTGCTTTCCGAACTTCGCGAAGCGCGACCAAGGGGGCCCATGCAAGACAGGAACACGTGCCCTGGGGGCAGACTGATTGGCGCCGTTGCCCCGGAAGCAGCTCGTCACCTGGTCAACCACGCCTCGAGGCGGACCCGGGGACCTCTCCACTCGTTGCACAGTCGGTGCAGCAGCAACAATCATATACCATCTCATCACGCCTAAATCGCATCCATCCGACAGGACCGACACACTCTACTTGGTCGGCGCGGACTCCCCTGCCTTCTCCACCCCCTCCGCCACGGCGGCCTCCTCATTCGTGGCAGCCGCGACTCCCTCGTCGATCCCCTTGGCATACACCTCGTGCAGGTTGAACCGCCGCAACCGCACGTACCGTCCGCCGTGCACAATGCACACGCCGGCAACGCCGCGAATCACCTCGATCACCACGCTCATCTCCGGTTGCGTCAGATTGACGGCGTGCCCGGCATCGACGAGCGGCTTTGCGAGCTTGGCAATGAGCCGGTCACGGTCCACGCGCGGGTTGTTGCGGATCTTGACGTTGAGCGCAAACTACAATCGATCAACGCACACGAGTCAGTTCCACCCTCTCCGCACGCACATATCGGATGCGAACAACGTACCGATGCCTTGCCCTCCTTGCTCTCGCTCGGCGGGTTCTTCTCCACCAGATCCGCAACCGTTTTGGCAATCTCATCCTCGTCGGCCTTGCACGTCGCCTGGAACGGAATAATGCGGTGCGCAAACCGCGTGCGCGGCGCCTTACGCTCACCATCACCACCCACGAGCTCCTCGAACATGTTCTCAATCACGCGCACCGGGTCGACGGCCGTGGCCAGCGCGGCCGGCGTGAGCTGCAGGAACAGGAGGCAGTCGGTCGCCATGCCCAGGTGCTGCAGGTGCGACGAGTGGAAGTTGTCGCCCTTGCTCTCGGCCAGGTTCGACAGCTCGCGCGCGATATCGTCTTCAATAGACGATGCGGCCGCGGCGGCGGGCTTGGACTCGGTGTCGGCTTCGGTCGAGGCAGCCGCTGGGGCGGACGCGGCCGCAAGCGCATCCGCGTAGAGCGACTCGAGTTGCTACTCGATTGGAACCGAAACATCAGGCTACGCCGGCGCTCGTACAGCACACGAATACATCTGAATACCTCAGTGATCAGGCCCGACACTTCCTTGGACGCCATGCGCTCCCTGCCCTTGGTCGCCGACACAAAGAATCCGATCATGCCGGGCGTCAGTTGCACCTGGGTTTCAGGCACCGTCAGCTTTTGATGAACAGGTCCGGCGGTTGGATTCGGTCAGTTGTGCTGAATTACCTCGTTGCCCGTACGGCGCTGGCGTTTGGGGCCACCAGCCGACTTGGAGTCGCCGTCGCCCTGGAAAAACCGCTTCTTGCTGCGTTCCTTGTTGCCGCCGGTCATTCTTGCGTGGATTGCTGCTGGTCGTGCACCGAATTCAAGTCGGGAGAGAGCGACGGGCTGTTTTCGACAAGTTCGTTGTGGTTGATCAGCAGCCGGATGCAAGAAAACATCTGTCGTTCGGCCACTTCCTCGGACCTCAACTATCAACTTGCTTTCCTTTCCTTCACTCCCTTCACTCCATCCTATCTGTTCTCTGAGCACGATTTGCGAGCATCAAGTGTAAGCAAGTCACTTTGGACCGCCGCACGAATCCATTCACGACCCGCTGCAGGTGCGCCCACCGCGTCTGATCGCAGACCTCATCATCAACATGGTCGCAAGCGGCTCCTCCAAGCAATGGCTCCGGCGACACGTTTCGGACGCGTTTGTCCGGCAAGCGCGTGACGCCGGTCTGCGGTCGCGCGCGGCCTTCAAGCTCAAGGAAATCCAGGGCAAACACCGGATTCTGCGCCCTGGTCAAGTCGTGGTCGGTCGGTTCATGTTCGCCAAAAACAACTCTCGACAACAACGAAGCGTTCACGTTGCTCACGATGACCGGCGACATTAGACTGCGGCGCCGCGCCCGGCGGGTGGACGCAAGTCGCAACAGGTCTCGTCCAAGCTCCGCGTCGTGGGTTTGTTGTCGCAATTGATTTGCTCCCGCTCGACCCGCCCGTCAAGCAGGCCATGTGCCTGCAGCAAGTACGCACTCCCAAATCGCTTGCTGGCACGGTGGAGAATGTGGGGCGGATTGTGCAGGACCGGAACTGACAGTGCTTTCTGGACAGGACTTCACGTTGCCCGCGTCGCAAGACCGGATCCGCAGCCTCGTTCGCCAGTACCACGTACTCCGCGACGAGGAGGCCAAGGAGCGACGGCTCGCACGGCAGCAGAAGAGGAACGCGGCGAAGCCGTCATCTCCCGCATCCAACGAAGTTATCGAGGCATCAGAGCCAGAACCGCAACCTGCGCCATCAAGACCCGACGAGGTGACCGCGGAGACGGTGGAGAAGCCAGCGCACGCGGTGTCGACGCGGCCCGTGGACGTCGTTCTCAGCGATATGGCGCCGAGTACGTTCATTCTCTTTGTACACATGCCGATAGTATCACTGCCCTCACCGTTAGGCTCAACGCAGGCTTTTCAGGAAACAAGTCGCTCGACCGGCTGCGCACGGTGGGTCTCGCCGAGTCAGCGCTCGACTTCGCCGTCCCGCTGTTGCGACCCGGTGGGCACTTTTGTTGCAAGGTATGACGCTCGGACGCATCTCTGGCCGCGCTGAGCACCGCCTGATCTTTTTCTTTTCCGCAGATCTTGCAGGGCCCCGAGGCCGATGAACTGCGCACGCGCATGCGCTCGCTGTTTGAAAATGTGTTTTACGAGAAGCCCAAGAGTAGCCGCACGGAATCGGCCGAGGGGTTCCTGGTCGGCGTCGGGTTCCGTGTGCCGGGCGAACCGGGAACAACTAGATCAACACCTCGCGAAGCTGAGGAAGCAGATCTGGTTGCTGTGGCAGAGCACGAGGGAAGTCAATAGATGGGGGGTTGCGTGGATCACATTCTTCCCGGTGAGTGTCAAAGGGGCTCAATGAACGCGTGCGGCGGGCAACGGAATCCATTCAAAGTATGCACAAGAGAGAGGGGGTGGGAATCAAGCCGGCTGCGACAACGACACACGACGACGGCTCACTGCTCGTTTGGATTTTGAATGACGATCATCAAATACTCCTTGTCTAAATGGGGGGGGGGGACCAGTGCGCGTTAGAAACGACGGTCACACTGCCATGTGTGATGCGAGCGAATAGCGGACCTGGTGCGACCATAATCTCGTGCTTTTTGGACCGAATGCGCAGGAACGTGAGGTCGTTCTAGTTGCCGGTCAAGAGCGTCAGTTTTGCTCCATCTCACGCCGTAGCAAGTCGTTCGAGCGAGCGACGCATACTTGCGGGTCCAAGTCACGCACAACCGACCGCGCCTTGCTTGCGAGTTGCGTGATGAGCGCCGAGTACTGGACCGTGAGCGAGTTGTCGAGCGTCGACCGGATCGGGATGCCCTCGCTATTGACAATGACAATGCCCTGCACGCCCTTGTGCGCCGACAACCGCTTGATCGTTTCTTCGACTTCACTCTATGCGGGCGATGTCGTGCATGCGCGGTGCGACGATGGTGGATGAGCGTCGTGAGCGGAAATGCATGACAGGACCCGACCACGCTCTCAATTACGAGGTGCCATGATCCGAACCATGGTGCTGGATGGGGTTGAGCGCGATGCGGAAAGTCGGCACGAAGGTTGGTTGTGTCTGGTCGGTGGTCGACTGGCGGCGTAATGTCGCTCGGTGCTGGGTGGACAGGCACAAATTCGGAGACGTGGAGCGAATGCAGCGACTCGGCGCGGGGGTTGATGTAGATCTTCGACGAGGCGTTCGTGGATGTCGTTGCAGATCACTTGGTGAAGGGAAGTCGGCGAGCTGCGCGACATGTGGCCGACGCGAGGCACGAAGAAATCATGATTTGCACGTGTCCAGCTATGTTGGCACTTTGTCTCCTCGGCCTGATCAAACCTGCTGCTGCTGCTTGCAAATCGAGCCCTCGCCCGACAAGAAACGACCAGCCAGCAACAACTTGCGGCAGCCATCTCTTTGGTGTTGCCAGGATCAATTTCCAGAGTTTGAACGCTGCAAGATCCGTGGGTCTTGCTCGACCGGCGAACCAATTTTGCCTGGTCCCCAACTTCAACTCGACCCGCTGCCGACCCCCCTCGCAGATCCGCACCACCATGCTGGCCACCGCCGCCCCCACGACGGCGCGCGCCGCTGTCCTCCGCGCAACCGCCACGCGCTCGCTGCACGCGACCGCGACCCACTTTGCGCGCCGGCGCGGCCAGAGCACTGCGCAAGCGTCGTCGGGCCACCCGAACCTCGATGCGGTCATGGCGGAAATGTCGCTCGACCCGGTCCGGCAGTGGCGCGGTGACGGTCCGTCGCGGTACCAGCAGGCGCTCGTGACAGAGGCCGTGTTGGTGCGCAGTTACCTCGAGAAGGTTAAGCACGAGTTCCCCGTACTCAAGGAGACCTTGAACGTGGAACCCTACGTCGCGCCCAAGTTTGAGGAGTACCTGCGGTTCCGGATCGTTGACCACCCGCTCGACCGGTCGCACCCGATGAGCCGTAAGGTGACATTGATTGTGCGTCTGGCCGAGTTGATCAAGGCCGAGAAATTGTCGGCGCAAGAGGTGCATGCGCTTCAACTGCTCTCTGGGCCGCGGTACTGCCCCGTCGAGAAGACGTTCACGATGGCCGCCGACCGGTTCCCGTACCGCGCGCAGAACAAGCGGTTCCTCGGCGACACGTTTGCCGAGCTGTTACGCCAGGCCAAGGTACTATTATCGATCGACCAGTCGGTATCGCATTTCTGCTCCTTGCAAGATCCTGACCGCTCCCATTGTTTTTCCCATTAGGCCAATGCCACGACGTTCGAGGACGTGCCATTGGACACGCATCACGCTGAGAAGAAGATCAAGGCTCGCGCAAAGGAGGCCAAGCTAAAGTTCCCCAAGGAGTGGCTGCTGCCCAAAAAGTCCAAGGCCAAGGCCAAGAGTGTCTGATTTTTGTTTGTTTCGTGTCCCAGCATTAGTGTCCAGCGAATCAAGTGATTTTTATTGTTTTTTTGTGTCCGACAATACAGCTAGTTTCAATCCACGAATACTGGCCTCTCTAAGCATCGGCCTTGGCCGCAATCGCGCGCTCAAGCGCCGCGGCCAACCGGTCCACGGCATCCTCAGCTAGTTGGTAATGCATGACGACGCGAATCTGGCCCGTGGCACCACCAAAGATATGAATCGGCGCTGCATCGTCACGCACGTCCTCGGCCGCCGCCTTGGCCCAGTCGTTGGCTGTGAGCCCGACTGTGCTCACATCCGCGTAGACAATGTTCGTATCGACCGGATCGTTTTCAATCTTGACGCCGAGCCGGCGCAGATGCTCGACCAAGGTCGCGGCCAAAGCGTGCGTGCGCGCGAGCTGCACTGGGAACACATTGTCGAGCGCGTACATGGCCGCGGCAGCCAAGACCCCGGCCTGCCGCCACCCACCGCCGTACATTTTACGCAGGTGCCGCGCGCGCTTGATGAACGTGGCGGGCCCAACGAGGGCACTACCGACGGGCGCGCCGAGCCCCTTGGAAAAGCACACCGAGATGGAATCGCACAACCCACCCCACTCGGCCAACTCAGCCCCCGTCTGAATCGCCGCGTGCCAGAGCCGCGCACCATCCATGTGCACGGGAATCTCGCGCGCGTGCGCGACCTCGTTAATTGCCTTCAACTCCGCCAACGGCATGACCGATCCATGCAGCGTGTTCTCAACACAAACGAGCCGCGTCGGCGCGCCGTGGGCGTCGCCATCGTCGGGCACCGCGTGCAATTCCACGTCGCACGCGGTCAAGTGCGGTTCGGCGCGTTCGCCGCGCGCGCTTGCTGGCCCTCGACATCGACGGCAATCACTTTGGCGCCGCAGTGCGCGGCGATCCCGCCGGCTTCCCACATGTGCACGTGTGCTCGCCCGTCGGCGAGGACCGAGTGTGGCGCGCCGCCGCGCAAGTGCGTGCGAATGCCGAGTTGGTTCGACATGGTTCCCGAAGCGCAGAAGAGGGCGGCTTCATGCCCGAGGAGGGAAGCGACGCGGTGTTCGAGGGCGACGATGGTCGGGTCTTCCTGGAAACGTCGGGAATGGATTAGAACTCGGGACGGCAGTGGAGTATGGCCGAGGAGAAAAGTATACAAACCCCAAACACGTCGTCACCGACGGGTGCCTGCACCATGGCCGCGAGCATGTCTGGTGACGGCACTGTGACCGTGTCGGACCGGAAGTCGTACGCGACGGCCGCGGGGCCCTTCAAATGGTCCGGAGTAGCCATGGCGGGTGCAGTGGTGCCGAGGTACGTTCTTATTCCGGCAAAACAGTTGAGAGCAGACGCGTAGCGGGGCGTCTGGGACAATCGGGAGCCGCAAGCTGGAAGCTGAGCAAGCCGGCCAAAGATCGGCGAGCGGATGAGATGCGTGGATGCGAGCTGGAGAGAGCGGATGCCCGGCACGGACGGGGCAAACATCATTGTGGCGACGGTTGGAGCATGGCCATCCACGCTGGAAAGTCGAAGTCGAGGACGCGCTCAGCGTGTCGGGCGAGTTGCTGGGTTGAAGCGCGTGAGTGTGTCGTTGGGGTTTTGTGCTGATCGAAGTGCCCGCAGGTTGGCCCGCATCCGGGCTTTGCTTTGTTGCACGTGTGTGACCACTTGATCGCAGCAGAAGCGTGTGAGCCCTATTTCTTGGCCACACCTGCGGATGTTCATGCCTTCCCGACGAAAGCACAGCAGCACAGCAAACCTGCAATATTCATTCGAAAACGATCCACCAGCAGCTGCACACAGGAATAAACTCTGCAGTTGGAGCGCCATGATGCTCTCCACCCGTTGGCGATCCCCGTTCGCGCTCGTCGCGGTCGCTACGAGCGTACTTGCCATGCTTCTGGCCGTCATCATTGTTCCCGCCTTCGCATTCAGCGACGATGCCGTTACGCCGACCATTTGCGACCGGTACCCGCCGCACCGCCGTGCACTCTGCGAGGCCACGATGCGCACGCACCTGCTCCCCGACCACGGCACCGTGTCGCCATTGACGGCCTTACCTGCCACGTCGCGTGCCAAAATCGACGCCTTTATGGCCGGTCGCGCGGCACCCAAAAAAACGGCCACAGTGCGCGTCGACAAGGTTGCAAAGCGTTTGCAACGCGTACTCTCGAGCGGGGTGGAAATGGACCGTGGCACGATGCAGAGCGACCACTTCACGGCAGCAGCGGTCACCGTTCACCAAGTCGCGTCGGTAACACGCTTCGCACCCGTCTTGGCCTACGCAGATGCCTCTACGGGCAACAAGGCCATACAGGTTCTCAGCGCGTACCTCGACGACGGCACCGTGTCGGCTGCGGACCTGACAAGCGGCAAGGCTGGGCTCAACCTCGAGTCGTTTGCCGCACAGGCCGTGGCCAAGACCATTTCGGGCGTCTTGACGTGCTACGACAAGGAAAAGGAGCAGGGACAGGATGCGCCGCCGTCTGTCTGCGACGTTGAGACGCTGATGCGGCTAACGCAGCTGCTTGACGCGCTCGTTGCCTGGCTCGACGCAACGCGGGCGCGTACGCCCTTTGCGGCCCTGCTACAACCGATTCCAACTCTTGCGGCGTTTTTCCGGACGCTGCCGTCGCCCACTTCCCTCGACACGCCCAACGCGCGGCTCGCCGCGCGGCTCGTGACGCTCGACTTGGTCTCCACGGCCCTGACCTTGTCACTGCATGGTCGCGGTTCGGCCTCAGCCACGGCACCAACGACGGCGTTGACCGACCTGTACTTTTTGCCGATGCATTTCGACGGTGGTCGTCCCATCACGAACCTCGAGGTTCGCGAGGCCGCGTGGCTCGCGTTAATGCGTGTGCAAGAACTCGGGCACGCTGTGCGCGAGACCAAGGCTGCGCACCCGTTCTGGTTCAAGATGATGCGCACGGGCATGGACTGGGTTCTTGGGCCTATTGCCAAGATGGTTTTGGAGGGCGCGATGCAGACGCCTGAGGCCAACGAGGAGCTGTAAATTATAACAATTAATATATATCACACCGACCTAGAGATGCGCAACGTCTATCACTGCATCTCGCCCGGATGCGTCGCGCGCCAGCACGCCTTGAACGCCTGCATTTCCTTGATACACTGGCGCCAATCGTGCTTTTCGTGGTAGCAGTCTTGCAGCACCTCGTGCTCGCGCTGGCACCCGGACCGCCGAATACGCGCGTCGTACGGGTCCTCTTCGTCGTCGCCTTGGGTGGATTGTGAGGGGCCGGCTGCGCTTGGCGTATTCAGATGAGTGTCAGGGGTCACGGATGCTTGTGGTGCGGCGGTTGATGCTCCCGATGCCGACGAGGGCGTGGTGGCGCTGTCCGAGTCTTTGGAGCGGGACCAGAACATGATCCGTGGTGGAGAAGAGAGTATCGAGGGAATGCAGTGAGAAATGTGTTGGTGCGCGCGACTTGTGGATCAGCAAGTCGAGATCAGCAGGTCAGCAAAGGTTGGGTTGTTGATTGTAGCCTTCAACGATGCAACGCTGACATACCTTGGCCGGCTTACACTTTTGTCCCGTGCCCATCTGGCAGCGCAACTGCCCGCAACCAACAACCGACCATCATGTCCGCTGCAATTCGTGATCTCGCGTTTACCGACCTTCAAGTGCTGCAAGGCGAGCTTGCTGCGCTTCGTCCACAGGCGGTACAGTAACGAACCCGGTGAGACCAACCAGAAGCACGAGCGACTTGCTCACACCAACTCTGGGTGGACATTGGTAGACCGTGTATCGCCGAGCCGTCGGCAACTCGAACCTGCTGTTCCTGGCCCCGCGCGCCGCCGTGCAAAAGGAGGTCGATGATGTGCTCAATGGCACTTCGACTATGAGCGACGACAGATCATTCACTAGTCCGTTTGGCCGCTCCTCCGCGCTCGATAATCACAGTAGGATCGTTGAGACTGACGTCGCCCTAATTTGAAAATAGCATCGACTCCAACCTTGCAATCGCCGTCTACTTCTGCACCGCCGTCCTCAGCAACAAGTGTGAGGCCACCCCAACCGCAAACACCAGAAGCGAACCGCCAGGGCGCTCGGACGTCGGGCTCGTCCAAGGGCGGTGCCGCCAAGGGGAAGGGCAAGGGCAAGAGGAAAGCCAAGTGAGTGAAAGCAGCTGCAAATGTAAGTGACCGATTTGTGTTTCCGCTCCTTCATCATGGTCGAACGAGTCATTTCCAAAGTGCTTCCACATCACCGTAAACCAAGTCAGAGCTGCCGACATCATCGTTTTGCTTCTGCAAGCATGCACCGATTTCTCGGCCAAGCTCCAGCAACTTCTCCCCATCTTCGCGACTACGCGCACCCTGCACGCTCAGCAACAAATTCAACACCCGTCATCATGTCGACCCGCACGTCCACACGCAAGCGCAAGGCGACCACGTCGTCGTCGGCCCGCTCGACAAAAAAGACCAAGTCCAGCAGCGACGACGGTACCTACCAGGTCGACGCTCTCGTCGATCACCGGACCGACAAGGACCGCGGCGGGTACCAGTACAGCGTCAAGTGGACTGGCTACGACGACCCGACGTGGGTGCACGAGTCGGGTATTGTCGGGATCAACTTGATTGCCGATTATTGGAACGAGGTGGCGCAGCGCGCCGAGGCCAAGCTCGCTGATATTGAGGCCTGGGAACGAGGGCGAGGAGGGGCACGCTCGCCCGGTGCGGTTCTCGACGACGACGCGCCGGAACCTGCTGCGGTGCGGGCAAGAGCAAGCTCCGTGGATGCGCCGCCCATCGACCAGGTGGACAAAGTCGACGACAATGAGGACATTCAAGTGATTGAAGTGGGCCCGCGAAAGGTTCGCATTGGATTGCTGTCTGTGTGTCGATGCTCAACAACGTTGGTTTCCTGACGTGCTTCTTCCGCTCGAATGACGCATTCCCAGCGACGTCGACGGTCGACCACCGCGTCGCCCAACGTCGGTGCTGGCGCAGCGGACGCTGCCGCGCCGCTCGTCCCGCCCGACCCCACCGCTGGCACGGCGGGCGACGCGCCGCTCGCGCCGCGCATCACCGAGGCCGACATTGACCGCATCTATGGGTTCGAGGATGCACCAGACCCGCACACGGGCGGGTCGCACATGCATGCCGTGTTTCTGCTCAAGGACGGGACCACGACCATGTTCCCTGTCAACGAAGCGGCCATGTGGGCGCCCGCGTCACCATGTGCGACTACCTGATCAAGCACTTGCATTTCACGACGCCAAGTGCTGATTCGGACCAGGGCGACGGCGAGGCTGGGGCGGAGCCGGGCGATGACGGGGGAGTCGTGGGTGGACAAGAAGTGGAGGAGGAGTGCAAGGTCGAGCCGGTTGACAGCGAGGATTGATTAGTGGTGCATTCATCGTGCGGGCGTGGGCTACGCCTGTAAATAGAAAGTTGTTATTGTTGTTGTCGTTTCTTGGTGCGATTATGCAAGCAACCACAAGCAAGTTTCGAAAACCGAATCCAAAGCAACAAACCTGGAGCGCAACTGTTTCTGCTCCATCTTGGACACGGCCTTTCGCGCGATTGACACCTGGAAACAGCTCCGTTCCGCTGCGCGCGGGCATAAGCTCGAGCAGCGCCATCGCAATCCGGTCGCCATATGTACCATTAGTCAGCATCAAAGCAGCCAGCGTGGTGGCGCCCAGCCGGTCGCTCACGGACCTGGTTCCTTTGCACGCTGACTGGCCCATGACACCCACTGCCACGAAAGGCAACGTGGACGTGCCCAGGATCACAATAATGTCGAGCGAGCGTTTCGACATAGCCTCTGGCTGCACGCATCACTCATCGGATGCAGACGCAACATCGCGCATGGCCTGTGGCCGAATATAGGAATGTAGCGCACGCGGCTCATGCGGCCAGGGACAAACAAGGATGAGCAAAGAGCAAAAAGTGATGAGAACGAAAGCACTGCACGAGCCGCTCCTGTCGTAGGGCATCGCTATGTCGCACTGAGCAACTCCGGATTGTCTCCCCAGTTTCTAGCTCGTTCACTGGAGGACAATGGGTGCTACCCATTCAAACTCCACTCGCGCCATGTTACGCTCTCCTCGTCAGAAAATGGGGTGCGAAATGTGATACTCAGGTATGGTTGTCGTTCAAAGATGCATCTCAAGAACGACACATGCAGAGCGGTTGAGGCATGGGATTGATGGTTGCTGGTCATCAGGTTGTTGGCCCAGCATTGGCTATGCCAGAGTTGCCTGCAAGCGTCAGCTCTTTGTGAGTCTGAAAGCTGACAGTCAGTAATGCAGCGCATTGTGGCCTCCTGACAACTCGTGCACATGGCGTGACTGTTGAAAGCCAATAATATGCTGTTGAATGGACAGGTGTTGGTATGCCCAACCTTGGTGATTGCAGGCTGCAAGTTCCGCGCAGTGCTGTCGTCTCTCATTGCTGTCATTCATGGAACCAGCAGGTGCTGCAAGGTCGTTGACGCCTTCCACCAGCACCAGCATTGTTGCTGCGTGAGACATTGCCAGACTCCAAGTTACCAAATAGTGCTTTGCAACAGCCGCTCATTCTTTCTGCTCAAAGTGACAACGTCTTGTTCGAGCCACGAGATGCAATGCTCGAAGACATTTCACTCGCGAAATATGAGCACCAGCTCTAATGCAACATGCAAAGATGTGGTCAAGGCACACTATCAGGACACACATCCCCCGTCAAGCCTGGGCGATGAAGAAGCGTTCAACCGACCAATAAACGGTGGACAAGGATGCAAACGACCGAATATAACATATTGTGCAGCAACGGATAAAACCATTCGTGCATGAGAAATGGAAAGGCTTGGAGCATGGAAAGAGGCAAAGCGACACTGTCAAATCGCATCTAAACAAGAAAAACCAGACTTCGCTCACAATTACGAACAGCAAATCTACTCAACAACCACAAACTTGGCCCGCAGTTGGCACTAGGCCGCTGGCGACATACCCGCGCGCGTGACTTTCATCTCCATGCGGCAACACTCAGACCGCAAGGGGAATGTAATCGAGCAGCGCACCAGCAGCACCATCGCTGATCGCGGACCCTCTAAATCGAGGACGCGAAGCGAGGTGGGAAGCAAAGCGACCTGGAACCCATCGTCGCAATCCTACACGCTCCGGCCCAGCAAAAGCTCGTGCAATCCATTGGGCAGCGTCGACGGCAGATGCATGAGGAAGTTGCTGCGCAAGTTGAGGTGCAAGACCGGCGACGGCCCGCCAAGGAACACTGACTGACGCGAACACCCGTGGCGCAGCGCGCAGCGGGTGTGCTTTCGTCCATGACAGAGCAGCCACTTGCCCCTGCTTGCCCCGCTTGCCCTTGGCCCGCTTGCCCTTGCTCGCCATGAGGCAAAATTCTGACAGTTCTAGATCACGCCGAACCGCTCAAACTGACAAAAAACCAGGTGTTGAACATGGTTAGAAACGACAAAAGGAAAGTCATTGTGCAGCGGATTGCTGGAGGGCTTGCTGGGTCGAACGACTCTTGCTTGAGAAATGGAGAGACTCGCAACATGGGAATGAGCAATGCGCTGTTGTCAAATCACATCGAAACAAGAAAGTTCAAACGTCGGTCACAACTAAAACAACAAAACTACTTAACAACCACAAACTTTGCCCGCAGTTGCTCCAGCACTGTCGGCGACATGGCCGTGCTCTTGACATGGGCCTGCATGTGGCGTCATTCGGATCGCGTGGGCATGTGGTTGAGCAGCGCAGCAGCAGTCCGGCCACCAACTTTGGTCCCCTCTAAATCGAGCACGCGAAGCGAGGTGGGCAGCAATCCAGCCTGGAACCCAGTGCCGTTGAGCAAGTTTTCGGTTCAGCACGAGCATTTGCAATCCAGATGGCAGCATCAGCGGCTGCCGATTGAGAGAATTGCCGCTCAAGTCGAGGCGCAGGAGCGACGATGACCACTGGAAATATGTCTGAATCTGTCAAATCGAACTGAATGAGCTTCAGCATCATCAATCGAGACGGGAGGCGGCGCGCCAAAAGAGTAGTCGTCCCAATCATCAAGGCGCACGCTGAGTGTGCATGTGGCTAGTGGAATGCGCGTGACGAAATTGCGTGGTGCGTCTGGGATGTAGTCGTCCGTGCGATCCATGACGAGCATCAGGTCGACACTGAACGAGCCAACCGAGGTTGGGAGTGAATTGGCGACACGCCCGAGGGTAACAACATCACCGTCAAAGACTTGAATCCCAGAGTCAGTTCGGAAAAGCCTTTGCGCGGCCGAGTGGCCATGACCAGATTGACCTGGATCGGATCAAACCCAATGAGCTGAAGCGACGCCAGTGACAAGAACTGGGGAATGGCACGCGCAAGTGCAGGCATAACCGCGGTTGAGGAACAGCTGCGAGAGCGCGTCGATGCACTCTGCAGGAGAGACCAACGGCGACTGGAAATGATGGACGAGTAGACAGGCAACGTGTTACGGCAAAAGCAGCAGCGCACGATCAGGCGCACGCGGCGGCAGAATCAGGGACCATTGGAAAGTTTCGGGTTGGATTTCGGTCGCATGGAAATGACCTATTAGGTTGGCCGAAAGACGAAATCGGTCATCCAAGGGCAGATCGGCACGGTGAGTTTCCATGGAACCGCTGTTCATGTGCATTTGGCGTGCTGTGCGAATGGCGACACGTAGACAAGGAGCTAACAGAGTCGGCGCAACGAGCGCGAGGTGGAGCAGGGCGATGCAGTCAAGGTCAGCGAACAGCTCGGCAAGCAGTCAAGAACGGGTGTCTGCAAGTTGTTAAGGGCGATGCGTGGGTGTGCCGGGCTGCTGCCGCGTGTGTCAGTCATCGTGAAGATTTGTATTGAAGGTTGAAAATGCGGCCGATGCAGCTAGTGCTCGTGCTTGGTCGTGACGCCATGCCCGAGATTTGCGGTGGTGAGAGCGCCAAGTTGACTGCAGCCTCCGAGATGACAGCAGTGACAGACTGGAGCAAACACGAGTTGCCTAGCAGCGATGGTCGGGTTGAGGCATGAAACGATAGTTGCTGGCCACGAACGATGTTGTTAACCTATTGGCATAGACGATGCAGGACAGGCACGGTTGCAGTGAAAAGGCCGCAGCCGCCATGCATGTCGATCATGGTTTGTTGACACCTTCCAGCATTGCCAGCTTTGTTGCTGATTGTCTCATACATCGTCAGACTCTGACCGGGCCGAAGGGACGGGTTTTCAAATGCGAGGCTGCCAGTGACACTGGGGCGTGGGGCCAACGTGTTGCTAACACAAACAAAGAAGGAACCAAAACGACATGACAAAAACCAAGAACGGCGCAGTCCGTCACGATCCGACGCGATGGACGGGTCGCACAGCCGCGTCCTCGACAAAGTAGATGCTCAAATGCATCAGACTCCTAAGTTGTTGCAGCATTGTCGCATAGAGTTTTGCTTGACAGCACTCGGTCATACTTTCTGATCATAAAATTAGCGCCAACGTCTCGTTCAAGCTATAGAATACATGGCCGTCTTTCATCTCGACAACAGTTCACGAGTGAAATGAGCCCCATGAGGTCTGATGCAGTACGTCATGGCAAAGTGCCTGGAAAGCGATCAAGAAACGGATCCCCAACGATCCACTACAATTTAGGGCGATGAAGAAGCGACTGGCTGGCGGGAAAAACAGGTGGACAAGGACGCAAACGACAAAACGAAAGATATTGCGCGCGGGATTGTTAGAGGACAAACAAACAAATAAACTACTTGACAACCACAAACTTGGCCCGCAGTTGGCCAAGCACTGCTGGTGAGATTTCCGTGTTCTTGACATGCACATGCATGCGGCGCCACTCGGACCGCATGGGCATATGGTGGAGCAGGCCAGCAGCAGTCCCATCACCGACTTTGGTCCCTCCTAAATTAAGCACGCGAAGCAAGGTGGGGAGCAAAACAGCCTCGAACCCAGTATCATTGAGTAGCGAGTTGCGACTCAGCACGAGCGTGTGCAATCCACTGGGCAACGTCGGTGGGAGCCGCGTGAGGGAGTTGCCGCACAAGTCGAGGTGCAAAAGCGACGACGGCCACTGGAAATGGACAAGGTCGACATCGGTCAATTCGCACCGAATGAGCTGCAGCTTCATAAGCCGAGGTGGGAGGCGGCGCGCCAAGTTAGAGCGGGCGGTGAGTGTATTGCGGAGCGTCCACGAGGTGATGGTCAAGTGCGTGAGCGTGGTGGGGAGCCGGGCGACCAAATCATCGAGGCCAAGACAGCGATTCCACTGTCCTATGGCGATTTTGAGCGAGGTGAGCGTGGGCGAAATGGGGATGGTTCGGCAGAGCAGATCGTCCCAAACCGCAAGGCGCACGCTGAGATTGCGCGTGGCCAGTGGAATGCGTGTGACGAAATCGCGCAGTGGGTCCAGTCTGTAATCATCCTTGTCGTCCCTGCCATCGATGTCGAGCATCAGGTCAAGACTGAACGAACCAACTGAGGTTGGGAGTGAATTGGCGACACGCTCAAGGGCAGCAACATGATCACCATTAAAGACATTGAAGCCCAGGGTCAGTTCAGAAAAGCCTTCGCGCGGCAGAGTGGCCATGACCAGATTGACCTGGACCGGATCGAATCCAATGAGCCGCAGCGACGCCAGCGACGGGAGCTGGGGAATGGCACGCGCAAGTGCAGGCATAACCGCGTCCGTGGTCATTTCAACGTTGTTCGAGTGCAAGATAAGCGTCTTTACCGTTGACGGAATGTGATTGACCAAAAGTAGTTTGACCGACTTGCAGTCGTCTTCATCGCCCTCGTCGGGGGCCACGTCCAAAAATGACAAGGTGCGCAGGTTGGGCAACAGTTGCGAGAGCGCGTCGATGCACTCGGGGCGGACCGTAATGTATTTGAGCGACAGCGAGGATATGGTTGGCGGGAATGCGAGTTCCCGCCATGGGACATCTCCTTCAACAGAGAGACTGCGGCAACTTGGTGGGATGATGACGGACGAAGCGCCTTCAAATACCGTGAAGGATCGGATTTGCGACAACGGGATGGGCAGCAGGGACCAGCAACGACTGGCAGCAACAGACGGCTGGACCCTGGTAAAACCGGTTTGTGGCAAGTGCAGCAACGAACGGTCGGCGGCACGCAACAGCAATATCAGGGACCAGTGGAAAATCTCGGTTTGGTGTTGGGTCGCATGGAAATGGCCAAGGAGACCGGGCGAGAGGTGGACTTTTGCACCCAACGGCTGATTTGCGCGGTGCCTTTGCTCGGAATAGCGGCTGAAGTGCGTTCGGCGGGCCGTGCGAATGGCAACGCGCAGGCACGGAGCAAACAGGGGAGGAGCAGCGAACGCGAGGTAGAGCAGGGCGATGCGGTCGAGGCCGGCGAGGAGCTCGGCAATGCAGTCGAGAACGGGCGTTAGCAAGTTGTCGAGCGTCAGGCGCGGTTGCACAAGGCTGCAGCAGCTGCTGCTCGTGTCGGTCATGGTGCAGGTTCACGTTGAGATTGCAGGAACTGCAGCAAGTACCCGTGCTTGGTCGCGATGCCGTGCTGTCGTGCTTTGTCGTTGATGTTGCCGGTGCTGCCGTGCTGAAGCAATCAGAGGACCGTGCCTCTGGGAGTGACGAGGGTCGACGACTGACGCAAACACGCGTGCTTGGCGGCCAACCGCACTTCATTTAGGTCGCGGCTTCGGCCTGCCACCACCACCGCGGCTGACAACCACTGCAGCCGCACTGCGCGTGAGCCCGCCGCTGCTCCCGCTATGTCGAGCGGCCCAAGCAGCCATCCACCGATGCCCGTCGTGCGACGCAGCGACTTGAATCGCATCGTGCGCCGCCAACGCCGTCTTGCCCCGCGTCCGGCCACGCTCGACGGGCTGCGACGGCCCTATTCGCCTGCCACATCTCTTCCGGACAGTCCTGCGTGCGCCCTGATCAAGGCCCGACTGCTGGTCGACGCTGCGGTGCACCATTATGGGTCGACTCGAGTGCCGAGTGCTCGGCCAAGTTCGGCCACCGGTAACAGGCCAGCGACAGTTTCACCAAGCAGCACTAGTATGGATCCGTTGCGGCGCAAGGTTCCCGTGCTCATGGACGTGCTGGGCCTCCGCGACGACAATAACCCGCGCGTCGCACCCGATCATTTCAGCCCGTCGACGCGACCGCGCGACCGAGCCAGTGACGTGCACCACATCATGGCCCAGCCTGCCCGTCCCAGCCCGGACCTCTGGCGGTTGCTGGACCCGGAACTCACCCACTCGCCATTCACGCACTTGGCCTTATCCGACGGTGTAACGCCGCACGTCATGGGTCACTTGGCGAGCAATCCCTTCAAGATTCTCGATGCGCCCGGATTCGCCGCCGTCCTCGGTCCAAACCGCGTCGCCTGGAGCGCGTACGACGTGCTCGCAATTGCTCTCGGCGACAAGGCTTACCTGTGGGACCACGGCACCGTCCACGCGATCGATCCTGACCTGCCTGGCCGACCACACGTCTCGGCCTTTGCGTTTCACCCCGATGGATCAACGCTTGCCGTCGCCACGACACGAGGATCGCTCAACTTTTACGACATGGCCTCGCAGACGCGCACGAGACTCGTCTCGACGGCGATTGAGGGCCAAACCGCGATTCACGCCATGGACTGGACCGCGCGCTACCTGGCGGCGGGCAGCGCGACGGGGACCGTCAAGCTCTGGGACGAGCGGTGGAGCGGGATGCGCGAGACGCTGGCGCTGCAAATCCCGCCGTCGCCGTTCCAGACAACGAAACCGCCATCGGGTCCGGCCATGCACGTCCAATTTGCGCCCTACAATGACGTGCACTTGGCCACGGCAACGCACCAAGAACTCGCGCTCTGGGACTTGCGACGCAGTGAACGGCCGCTCGCTTGGATTTCGGCGGCCGAGTATGGCGCGACCCGGATTGGCAGTGTCGCATGGTGCCCGTGGCAAAATTATCTGGTCGCGCTCAGTACGCTTCCGCTCTCTTGAATGTTACCTCACCTGAACTCATCACTTTTCCTCGTTTCTAGCCTGTTCAAACTCCACCGACAGTCTTCTCGTCGCCTGGACCCTCGCAACACGCGAAACCGTCGCGACCTTCACCCACCCGTCGCTCCGCACCACCGCACTCGCGTTCGCGGCCGACGACCAGCTCCTCCTTGCCGCGCACCATACCCCACCCCCACCGAAACCCCCCGCCTGGACCCGGCCACAACCTGGCTCGTTTCTTGTCGGATACGAGTTCCCGTCACTGTGCCCGAAGTGGCACAATGAGTACGCGCACGACAGGCCCGTCACGTCTGCTGCGCTCGCGCCAAGTGGGATGCGGTTGGCCACGGCCGCGCCGGACGAGAATGTCAAGCTGTGGCGTGTTCGTGAGCCGGAGGTGAGAAGGAATGTGACGATGGCACCGCCGGTGCGTGTGATCGAGGGGTATCGGCCGCGGATGGCGGCGTTGCCGCGCGTGTCGCCCGAGTTAGTCGTGGATGACAAGACTCCTGACCCGGCACCGACACCAACAACGGATTTGGACGGCGAGCGCGACGTGCGTGCCGGTGACGTCGACGACACCGAGTACGAGCCTCCATGGCCGCTTGCGGCCGCAACCGCCGTTGAGTCGAGTGCAATCACCCTGCCGCCACCGCCGTCCCCGTTGGGGTCGTGGAAGTCGGCCGTCGAACCCGTCATTGTATCAGGACTCTCGCAGCCCAACCACGCACGGTTCGAAGTCGTCGCAGCTGGAACAGGTCATGCACTCGGGTATTGAGCGAGCGTCTCCGATTGTTTCTTTGCGCTCATGGCTTGTCGTGTCATGTTTATTATGTCGCCCTGCTGATTGATTGTTCAGATGACCCCTGTTCCGCCACCCCCTCCCTCCTCCTCCTCCTCGTCATGACGTTGCCAATGCGAGCTATGTATTTGATATCCCTCCAAGAAATATATGCCGCGAGCTGCTCGCCTTACAGCCCCGTGTTGTCACGCTCGAGCAACACCTTGAGCCGGTCGTGGAAGAAAGTCTCGAGGCGGTTGGCCGACTTGAAATAGGTTGTCGACGGGTCATTGTACTGGCGGCAGTTGTTGAAGATCTTTTTCACGTCGTGCGTGAACTCGCCAATCGACTTGTAGTGATCCGACTCGATGTGCGTCTCGAGCGTGCGCAAGTCTATGTTTGATTGAGGATCACCCGGCCCGTTAGCCAAATGCTGCGGGCTCGGAACGGGAAAGTGGGGTGGAGAACGTACCCATGGGCTCCTTGATCACGTCGTAGTAGTCCTTGACCTGGTTCCCGTCGACAGGTTCGAGGAACGGCCACGCGTTCGGGTGGCTGCGCATGTCGTCGAGCAACTGCATGAAGAGCACGTAGAGCGGCGACTTGGCCTTTTTGGACCGCTCGCGCGAGAGCTCAGGGGTCCAGCCGGACTCGGCTAATACATCAGTGCGTGAGTTGAGTTGAACGACGCGCGTCTCGATCCAGTCAACAAAGGGAGCAGTCGAACACGTACGCACTCCCGGAATCGTCATCGGGTCAATCTCCTTGACCCCCTTTTCCTTGAACACCTTGAGTCCCGGGTAGACGAGGTTCGACCGCGACACTTCAAAGATGCGGCGGTAGAGCACTTCCTTCTGCTGCTTGAGCGTCTGATAGACGGACAGGTACTTGACCTTCGGGACCATCGTGCACTGCATGATCGTGCCGCCCTCGTAGTCCTTGATATACCCCATCCAAATGGCCTTGTCGAGTGTAATGTCGGTCGTGAACCCTTGTTTCCGGAAATACCCAATCGCATAATTATCGGCATAGGTCAAAAAGTAGCGCAAGTCGCCCGTGGCCATGACGTGGTCCTTGAGATGGTTCATCAAGTGCGACCCGTAGCCCTTGACCTGCTCGGTGCCCGTGATCGCGCAGAACACGATCTCTGCAAACTTGCGGTTGAAGAACGGCTTGTAGCAAATGCCGCCGAGCACCGCCGGTGGGTCGGCCTTGCGCAGCAGGCACAGGGACACGTGCGACCGGTCGTAGACGAGCTTGCCAATGTACTCGCGCGGCATCTTGGGCAGTTGCCGCTGGAAAATGTTTTTCAGACCGGTTAAGAGCATCGTGCTCTCGGGCGTGCCGTCGTTGACGACCACCTTGAATTCGATGATCCCGTCGCGCTCTTCTTGGACGGCGGGGGACATGCCTTTGCTACACGGCTTGATCAGCTGCTCGACGGGAATCGCGCGCACGCCAGGTGGCGGCTGGTAGGGGACCTTGGTCGGTGCTGGTGGTGGTGCGGGTACGGCGGCGGTAGGTGCGACGTTGGTGCGGTTCGATGAATCGGGCAGCGCGCCGCCGGTGGACAAGGTCGAGCTTGATGGTGCGGAATCGCCGTCGGACTGGGTCGTTGTCGTCGTCGAGGTCAACGCGGGCCGTGACGCTGTTGTCGGCGACGTCGGCGTCGACCCGATCCCACCGGCGGCGACATCGGCGCGCGACGGCGACGTGGTCAATCCGCCATCGAGAATCGGGCCCGGTGGCGGTGGCGGGTCAGCGCGCGGTGATCCTGCGCCAGTCAGCGTGCGCCGCGGAGATGAGGCCGACGGGCGTTGTGGGCTCGTGGTCAGCTTGGCGCGCTTGGCACTCGAGGGATTGTCGGCATGGCGGTCGCGGGTGGTGCCAGCCGAGGCGGAGGAGGCGGCAGATGGGTCGAGGTCAGACAGGTCGTCGGACCCCTTACGCTTGAGCGGATTGCTGCCAGTCGCGGGCGCGGTCGGTGGGCGTGGCGGGCTGTTGGACGCCATTTTCTTCGGGAGCGATGGAAGCGCGGCTGGGGGATGTGCGAGACAGACGACGTCTGCGGTCGGCCACGTGGTTGACACGCTGGCACCGGCACGAGCACTCCAACGCCTGGCTAACTCGCTTCCACCATCTCCTCGCCGCCCCTCGACCGTCACCGGCCGCGCGCTGCTGCTCCACGTCGCGCCCGCCAGGACCACGCCTGCAAGCATCAGCAGCATCAGTACCCCGCTTACGGCAGCAGCACAGACACCCGATTACCAGCCATCATGACGGCCACGCGCTCCATTCTCGCCCTGCTCTTTGCGATTCTCGTCGTCGTCACGGCCGAGGTCGTCGACCTCACGCCTACCAACTTTGATTCGATCATCTCGGGCGACAAGCATGCACTCGTCGAGTTCTACGCGCCCTGTGCGTGTCGATGTTCACGCAACGCGACGTGATCAGACCATGGCCAATTTTGGATCTAACTTGATTGCTGTCGCGCTGTAGGGTGTGGCCACTGCAAGTGTACGTCGTCGCGTTCTTCGTTTGGCGGTCGCTCGTTTTCGGTGATTTGGACTCGCGTCGTGCTCGCGTTCACGCCACTCGGCCATGCTCCCGACTGATCCCAAATAGCTCTTGCCCCGGTACGTCGCGCGACGCGCTTCCCTCCTCCTTCATGGGATTATTACTCATGCTTGCTCCATTTCGCCTCGTCCAGACGTACGAGGAGCTCAGTACCGTCTTCAAGCACGCAACCAAGGACCTTGTCATCGCCAAGGTCGATGCCGACGCGCACCGCGAACTCGGGACGCGTTTTGGCGTGCAGGGTACAGTTTCGAAGCGTATTCACCCATCTACCTCTCTCTAACCGCTTTTCTTCTTTGTCTACAGGCTTCCCGACGCTGAAGTGGTTCCCCAAAGGCTCGACGACGCCCGAAGACTACCAGGGCGGCCGCTCGCTCGAGGACCTTGCCTCGTATATCAAGGACAAGACCTGTACGTTAACAGTTCCCCACAGAGACGCTTGTGCCTGATCGCTTACATCCTTGCTCAAATTATGACGTGTAGCGATCAACGCGCGCATCAAGAAGGTGCCGACCGACGTGGCCACGCTCACCTCGTCGACGTTTGACGAGATTGTCATGGATCCGGCCAAGCACGTTCTCGTCACGTTCACGGCGCCGTGTACGTGCTCGTGCCTTGCTTGACCGTGCTCCCACACTCTCCACCACAATTCTAATTCCAGCGCGCTCAAATCCCCTCAGGGTGCGGCCACTGCAAGAACCTCAAGCCGACCTACGAAAAGCTCGCCAAGACGTTTGCGACAGAACCCAATGTCGTCATTGCCAATGTCGACGCGACCGCGCACCCGGACCTCGGCGAACGATTCGGTGTGCAGGGCTACCCGACGATCAAGTACTTCCCCGCGGGCAAGGACAAGGCGCCTGTCGCCTACGAGGGCGGTCGCGACGAGGCCGACTTTGTCGAGTTCCTCAACGCGAATGCCGGCACGCATCGTTCCGCTGGTGGCGCACTGAACGCGGCGGCCGGTGTCCTCGACAGTATGGCCGGGCACGTGCGCGCGTTCATGAATGCCGAGGACCGCGCGGCGGCGTTGAAGGAGATCAAGACCAAAGTGACGGATGCCAAGGATAAGACGGCGGCGTTGTATGTCAAGGCCATGGAAAAAGTGGTCGCCAAGGGGGACGAGTACTTGGCCAAGGAGTCGGCGCGGCTGCAGAAGTTGCTCAAGGACGAGACGGTCGTGCAGGCCAAGAAGGACTTGTTTGCGACGCGCGCGAATATCTTGCGCACGTTCCAGGAGGCGTTTGGTGTCGCTGAGACGGACGACGCCGAGGTGGCCGAGGAGAAGCCGAAGGAGGAGCTGTAAAAATTGTGTTTTGTTTGCGCGCATGCAAGTTGTTTTTGCTTCTGTCCTGGATCCCGGTCTTTTCGGCAGCGTGAGGAGCAAACTAAGCAAAAAAACCGATTCATTCCACTTTGATTTCGCTGTACAACACGGATCGCCACCGTTTTACGACTGATCCATTTCGCGCGCCTTCCGCGCCTTGGCACGCGCTTCCTTCTTGAAGGCCTCGATCTGCGCCTTGAGCTCGACGTCTACCATTAACGCGCGTCACGTCAGTCAGGGCACGAAGCCACTCTCCATAACTTCGAAATTGATACGCACTCGGAATCACGTCCCCAATCACAAGCTCCTTGCGGTTAAACGGGTCGCGCTTCTCGCCGAGCAAGTACCCCGTGATCGTCGCGCGGTCGACCGTCTGGCCCGACGTGGGCAATATGACGGGATCTTCCATGAGCGTGTACATGAGCGGATCTATACCGGGCACGCACAGCACGCACGGCACGCACGTCAGATCAGGGTTTCTCCACCTCCTCTGCACCTCGCCATCCCACCTCAGCGTACCCAAAAACTCGTCGGGAATCTCGCCCAACTCAACGTCCTCCTCCTCGTCGGCCTTGACCGCTGCATCCACCTGGTCCACGAGCGCCGCGAGCCGCTCAATCTCGTCGCTCGCCTTGGCCCCCGTCCGCACCATCACGCCCGCGGCCTTCTGGAACCACTCGCGGCGATACGACCGCCCGTCGCGCGCGACCGCGCGCACAAACTCGGGCGCGTGCGCCAAGTTCAGGTAGACATCCACCAAATCCGTCAACAACTGCTTGGGCTGGAACCGGTACTTTTCCGGGTCGCGCACTTTCAGCTCCGTGCACTTGGGTCCAACGAGCGCGGCCAAGTTGAAATCGAGCATCGCCGCGAGCCGATCAATAATCTCGGGCGTCAAGAACGGGTCCGGGATTTCCTTGGAAATGTAGGAGAACGTGTCGAGCGTCTGGTTGCCGAGCGACATGTAGGACGTGGCCTGCCGCTCCGCGGCGGCAAGCGATTGCCGCTTCTCCTGCTGTTCCTGCGCCGGCCGTTGCGCGAAATCGGGTGCCTCGAGCTCGTCTTGCAAGACGTGGATTTCGGCGAGCTTGGTGAGCGCCTCGTCGAGCAGGTACCGCAGGTCGTTCATCATCATGTTGACGAACCGCACGAACACGTCGTGGCTATTTATGGTCAAGGTGAGAAAGCAAGCGTGAGCGCGCATTCACGTTCGGAGCACTAGAAGCACCCGCGAAAGCAAAAGATACGCACCGTGACATGTCCTTGACCTTGCTCCGGTGCACGGGCATGTTCCACAGACACTTGAGAATATGGCTGATGTTGTAACGAATGTTGAGCTTGTCGTAGAACTGCGACGAGACGCCCGTGATTTCCACGTCCACGTAGAGCCGCAGCAGCGCCGGGATTAGGTGCGCCATACTCGCCGGGTGGCTCGACAACGGCGGCATCAGCTCGCGGTGGTAGGTCATGAAAAACAGGACCTCGCAGCACTTGGCCTTGAGGTACGGGTTCTTGACAAACGTCGGGTTGGCGAGAATCACAATGAAGAGCTCGATCATCGGGTCGAACGGCTCCTGCACCAAGAGCCGGTCGAACCTGCGTCACCAGCAGCAACGTGAGTCATTCATTCAATAGAAGTGCAAGGGCCAAAGTATGACCGCCGAACAAAACGTACCTCAGAATGAACTGGCAATAGTCGGTAATATCCTCGAGCACGTGTTCGGGCAAGTGCTTGAACACGGCGCTCTCACGCTCAAACGGCACAGGCACCGGCGGGCGGTACGGCACGGCGACGCCATTCTCCGTGCACAAAATCCGAATCAGCCACGTCGAGACGAGACTATAAAACTGGTGCACCTTGGCGAGCGTCTCAAAGTCTTGCACGTGCGCGTCCATGGTCAACTTGACTCCCAACTCCTGGTCGATCTGCGCCTTGTACCGCTTGAGCATGGCCTCGCTCATGGCCTGCTGCGGCGTGTTCGCAAACCGCTCAGCGTGATCACGCTGCAGCTGCGCAAACTGCTTTCGCCGATCGGCCAAGTCCTTGCTGTAGGTGTTGTAGAACGTGAGCGTGCGCACGAGACCAATGTGCAGCCACCCGAGCGTCAGGTAGAACACGTCGGAAATGAAGTTGGGCTTGGCAGTCACCATGGCCTCGTTCTTGTAGTACTCGGCGGCCTCTTGCTCGGACGCGTTCATCTTGGTCCACCCGGCCACGTCCACTTTCCGCTCCGGGTTGCGCAGGTAATGCGGGTCGATCAGCGCAATCTTGGCGTAGGGCGGGAGCATAAACGGTTCCGCGAGCCGCAGAAGCGCGACCGACACGTTTTGCGTGAACCCAAACGACGCGACCGTATTCAGGTCCATGTGCATCCCGCTGCGCTTTTCGTTGAGCTTGAGTGCCGCACCAAAGAAGTGCAGGATGCAGTCGCGCAAGACGGGCGAGGCCTTGACCATGGCCATGAGCGCGCCGTATTGCGAGTTTTGCAAGTGGTGCACGGCCATGCGCAGCGACTGGATGCCCGAGACTTGGTCGACTTGAGACCGGTCAGTCGCGTCGGCAAAGTAGGTCTTGATCAGGTCCGGATCGTCGAACCCGAACCCGGACACGCGCAAGAACGGGCCCAAGAACGTGCCGAGCTCAAACGCCTTGGGCGGCAGGCCCGTCGGGCAGAAGTTGGGCAGCTCGGCAATCTGTCGACAGGGTCATGCTCGGTCAGATTGATCGTGCAACAACCAACAGGCTTTGTTCAAAATGAACACGTACCACGTTGGCCACGGTCGGATTGCCCACAATCGTCTGCAAAAACTGGAACAGCGGCATCCACTGCCCGCCGACCTTTTGCCCGCGCACTTCGGCCGCCAGCGAATTGAAGAGCGGGTAGACGACCTGGTCCTTAGTCTCGTACTCGGTCGCGCGCTGGATCAACGTGCCCAAGAAATCCATTTCGACGGTGCCGTTGAGCAATGCCGAAATGATCTCGCCAGGACCGGCACCGATGCAGGGTTCGGGCTGCGGGAACATGTCCGGCAGATTGATGACGATGCCAATGTAGTTGACGAGCATGAATCCGGCCTGATCGAGGACGGCGACGCGCGCGGAAAGGTCGGCGGCATGGCTCTTGGCGACGAGGTTGGTCTTGATGTCGCGCGCGCGCACGTAGCAGCCGAGCAGGTAGTTGACGAGACTTTGGTCGCGCGTCGCGTTTTCGGGCAGCGACAGGCGCGCGACGAGCACGCGTTCCACGAGCGACGCCGACAGGAGCGGCTGGTCCGTGTCCTTGCGGAAGACGACTGCACGGAGTCGGATGAGCCGAATTGCACATCACGTTGGGCAACGCCGGACGATACTGCAACGTACTCTCTGGGTTGTCGCGCTCGGACTTGAGCTCGTCGACTAGCGACGGGATGCATCGCGGATCCGCGGGCTGGTCACACGATTTCGGTCAGTCCACATCGAATCAAGGACACGGTCTCAACGGCCAGAAACAGCAACACGCACGTCGAGCGATACTTGAAAGACCTTTGCGAGAACGAGGTTCGCCCACTCTTCAAACGGCTTGGGCTAAATGACGACATGAACGCGTCGAAGAACGCGTGTCAGCATCGTCATGATCTCAAATCGCCGTGCAAAAAAATAAATAAATAAAATTTAAAACATAAAAAAGAAATCGACACGCACTGGTCCTTCCGCGGGAGAGCTGGGCGATTTGAGCGAGTTGCTCGATCCGTCCCGCGAAACAGGACGGCGAGCAGGCGACGGCGGCGTCGGCGTGGCTGGAGCAACGGCGACCACTGACTTCGGCGGGGCAGGACGCGTGTTGGCAGGTGCTTGGGGAGACTGTGGCCGCAGCGACGCGGGGCTGGTCGACGTGCCAGCTGGGCTCGACGCGCCAAGGGCAGCCAGGCGCGCAAGGCGCTTTTCGCGCATCTAGCAGCAGCAGCAGCAGCAGCAGCAGCAGCAGCAGCAGCAGCAGCAGCAGCACCAGCAGCAACGCGGAAACGTTGGTCATGACGGTGGACAAGAACGAGCACGCTCTCGGAATCCGAGACTAAAACCTACACGCTCTTGATCGTCGCTCATGGTATTGGTTGAGTTGACGAGGGTGCGGTTTGGGGAACTTGGTGCTGGCCGGCTTCTCGCGTTGTGCTGTGCGTGGGCGATCGAGCGTCGACGAGAGAGCGTTCTTTGCGGTTGCTTGCACTGCGCTACCGTAGAGCGCGGTTGGGCGTTGGCTCGGCGCTGATTTCTCTCGCGTCGTGGGTGAGGAGCGGGGCTGTGGAGCGCGAGCTCGTGTGTGCAGATCGCGACCTGGTGAGTTTCGATGGGTGTGACAGGCCAATGCGTCGATTCAAATGCAGGCAGCGAGGCGCGCAAGGCAGCTAAGGGCCTTGCCTTTTCGCGGCGCGCTGCAGGCAAAGGCGGGCAAAGACAAGTTGGCTGCAAGGCACGTCGCCACTCGTCCTCCACTTCCATTACTTCGTTGCTGCTCGCCCTCAGCGCCAGCAAGGCGCTCCACCATTGCCCAGTCAACGCCGACCCAGCAGCTGCAACCAACAGCACTCTAGACACGCGCCCGACCGGGACCCGACCAGCTGGTCCCTTTGCAGCCGCCGTGCGCCCAGTCCGCGCCGCGCTGCCCCCAGCCGGCACCCATTATTGCGTGACCAACTCTTCAACTTGACGGCTTCTTTGCTCCGCAACCAGCTCCGTTACTCGTGCACGCTCGTAACTGGTGTGTGGTCGTTTGGCTACGAGCCTTTTTGCCCATTTTGCGCCAGCAACCCCCGGATTGACACGGAATGGCCACGACATAGCCGCACTTGATCACGATTGACACGCACCTGCGCGCTTCAACGCACTCGTGACGCCCAATACCCGTTCTCGACCATGTCGTCAACGGCCAGCGGGGTATGCCTTGTCCGCATCTCCTGGGGGTCGGTCGCCAGCGAGGCTAAACTCTGACCATCGCCCCTCTCTGCCGTTCTCCGCAGGCTCCGCCACAGCCCGGGTCTTCCGCGGCCACGGTCGTGGGCGAGCCCAAAATCATCAAGGAGGTCGTCATTGTTGAGGAAAAGCAGCCTGACGGCTCCATTGTGCGGAAACGCATCACGCGCACTCGCAAAATCATTCGCCGGACAACGGCCACGCCGAAAAGCCAGGACGAGTCCGGGTCGGAGCGCCCGTCCCTGGATTCCACGTCGGGCGCCGGCGACGAGCCCGTATTGAGCAATGACGGGTCGCGCCAGCTGACGCCGCGCGTGTCGATGGACCCGATTGACGAATTGGGTGCGCCCGACGCGACGACGGCAACCGACGCCGCACCCAACGCCACCGACGTGGTCGCTCCCGCCGCGCCAGAGGATGCGCCAGCGGACTCGGTACGGGCACTGGTCATGTAGGTCATTTTGACGATGCCGGATCTGACTCGTATTGCCATCGAATGAATCTAGAATGGCGTCGAGGCGCAAGCTGAATCGGCCCCACAGCCGCTCAACCCGCCACCGGTCCTGCGCGTCGACCAATCGTCACTGAACCGGCACCTGGCCCTCCTGCGTGGTCTCGCTGGCGTGCCCACGTTTGCTGGCCCCGCTGCGTCGCCAACCATGCTCATTGCCCTCGAGGAGCGCTACCTCAAGTGGCTCACGTGGCTTGCCAATGAGCCGACTACGGCAAGCGGCGTCGTGCCGCCGCCCGACGTGCTGGCCATGTGGTACACACACGTTGTGTGCGACCTGACGCGCTACGCCGACGATCTCGGCCAATTATTCGGCCACGAGTCGCGCGACCGCATCTTGACGATCCCGTTCCCCGTCGATGCGTGGTCCAACGACGACCTGACCAGTCGCGCCGCATGGACGACTGGCACGGGCCTGCCGTGGTCGCTACCGCGGCAAATCGTGACCATGATGCACCGCGACCTGACGGTGCCGTGTCCCGGGTGCACGTTCCCCGTGCCCGTCATGATCGACCGCTACGTTGACGTCTTCAAGAAGGCACAGGGCGCGATCATGTGCCTGCGGTGCCACACGACCATTGACCAAAAAGGCATTCTCGCGCACTTGCAGCGCAACCCGGACCAGCGGTCGACGCTGCCCTTGTTCCGGTTCACGCTCGACTTTGATGAGTCGATGCCGTTTGTCGCCGCGCAGGTCGACACCATTCTCGCTAATGTCGGCGTGCGGCTCGACGAGGACGATGTCGCTGCGGCCATGGCCGCGTTCCTCGACTTGCTCAAGACGGCGGCCGCGCGGCCCGCCGATACGCAGGAACCGCCGCTGCAGGCCAAGCCCGACGTGCTCCTGGTCTACTGGAACGCGCTCTTGATCCCGCAGGACTACCTCGATTACTCGCTGCAGAACCACGGCAAGATTGTCATTCTCAACCAGGAGGCGATTGTGCTCTCGGCAATTGCCCTGTCGAACGAGTCGATTGCCGATTTTGTCGCCGTGCCGGGACCGCTGGCCGGTGACAAGGCTGTCGCTGACCAGCCCACGAGTGGCAACGACGACAGCGCGGACGCACAGTCGCCGCGGGCCGATGTGGCCGAGTCGGAGACTGCCCCCGTTGTGCCGACCATTATCGAGGACATGGACGGTCATGTCGCTGCGGCCGCCGCCGGCGACGCGATCCCGGCAGATGCTGCTTCGCCCGCACTGTCCGTTTCTGGCCTGTCCCCACCGGGGTCGCCGCTCGCGACGTCGCAGCCGTCAATCAGCTCGATCAAGAGCAACCTCGACAGTATCGAAAAGCAAGTGCAGTCGCTCGCACCGTCGGCGGCCGGTAAAGTGTCAAACGCGCGCAAGATCAAGGGTCCCTCAGTCAATGCGCTGCGCGCCATGTTCGAGAGCTCCAAGAAGCCCAAGCGGCAGATCCAGGTTAACATTCCGGGCCCCGTCGAGGAATCGGCGCCGTGGGAGTTGCTCCTGTCCAAGGAATCGCTCGAGGCGCACCTCGACCTGATCGAATCGTTTTCGATGCACTTGTCGCTCGCACGGCACCAAGATAAGGCGCACGAGGGCAAGATCGACACGCGGTACTTGCTCAAGGCCGAGAACCGGTACTACAAGTGGCTCGTCATGCTGAGCCAAGGGAAAATCGTCATGCCGCCCGTCGACGTGCTGCTGCTCTGGTACAACCACATGACGCATTTGCCGATCTACCACCGCGATCTGGCGGCGATTTTCGGTGACGCCGAAGTGCCGACGCTGCTCGTCACGCCGTTCCCGCTGCTGCAGTTCATGATCCAGACGCTCAACCGGCAAATTGACGGCGCCGCACAGGCCGCGTGGGAGAAGTTCACGGGCCAGCCGTACGTGCTGCTGCACAATGCCGACGTGATTGAGCACCCGTGGCTCCTGCAGTGCCCCGCGTGCTGCTCCTACTTCCACGTCGAAGTCACCGAGTTTGTCAAGCTGCGACTTGCACAGTCGGGCATCGAGTGCGCCGTTTGCTCGCGCGTCATTTCCAAGCAGGCGCTGTTGCTCATGCGCGACCCGCAGCTCTACACGGCGTTTGCCGTCTTCTCGATCGACCTCGTCACGACGGTCCAGAACTGGCGCCGCAAAGTCCTGAGCCAGCTCGTCGAGGTTCGCCGCGGGGTTATTGACCACGACAAGACGGTCGAACAGTACCGCCAAGTCGCGTGGCCGCGGTCGATCGTTGTGACCGACGCGGCGGGCACCACCGAGTCCGTCTACCACTTGGAGGCGCACGACTGGACGCCCAAAGTCTTGCTCGCCTATTTCACGCACACGCTGTGGCCCAACCACTTTGCCGCCGCGTCGCGCGCACAGTACGGTGCCCTCGCTGACCATGCAGTCGAGCACCTTGCGCTGCAGGATGCCGGGCTCAACTACCACCACTGGGACGCGGTCCGCGGCCGCCCGCTGCGGCTGCGCAAAACGGCACCCGTCGAGGAAGTCGCGCGCGTGACCAACCTCGACGACGTGGTCGTGGAAGACAATCACGCCATTTCGCTGCACGTTGCGCCCGACGCGCACCCGCTCTTCCCGGTCATTACCGTCGAGGCCCTCGACGATATTCAGGCCCTGGCCCCGCTCGTCGAGCGCGACAATGTGCCGGCGCTCCTCGAGGACCCGACGCAATTGCTGCTCGCGACGCAGCGGTATGGCGCGTACCTGCACGCGCTCGCACAGGATCCGAGCTTGATCGACAAATTCGTGCTCCCGCCGGACGTGGCGTTGCTCATGCAGACGCATATGAGCCAGCCGGCCGTCTTCCAGCGAGATATCATGGCGCTCACGACCGATCGGCACGTGCGGCAGCACCTGTTTGCGATCGCGAACCCATGGCGCAACGCGACCACCGAAGCCACGGTCGAGCAGGCCGCCCACTGGGCCGCGGCGACGCACGTGCCGTTTGAATTGTCCACCACGACTGTGCCGAGGATTCGCCCGGAATCGCCCGTGTCAATGGACTTGGCCCCGGCACTCGACGCGTTTGTCCGGGGGGTCTTGGCGTCGACGGCATTGGACGTGGACGATGTGCGCGCCGCGTACATCAATGCGGTAGACAAGTCGGTCGTGGTTACGCTCGCGGACGGGACCAAGGAGTGGTACTGTATTACCGACCCGTCGGTCGCGGCGGCCGTTGGGCACCTCGTGCATGCGCGCCGTGCCGACAAGTACCAGACGTGGTTCAAGGACACGTACGGGATTGATGTGGCCGAGCTCGCACCGGAAGTGGAGGCGGCGCCCGCGTTCCTCGATTTGGCCCTGTCGGAGGGGTGGTTTGAGGACCCAGCGGACCTCGATGGTGCGAGTAATGAAGAGCTGGTGGAGCCTATGAGCGACGTGCTCACGGACGCGCTGTGGACAAAGTGGCAAGAGATGGAGGCCGATATCGTGACCAGCGGCCTCGGTGAAAAGTGCCGCGACCCGGGTTACATCCAGGCGGCGATTGACCGCTACGAGCAGTTCCTCGCGACTGTGCCCAACATTCCGGCGCTCCTCGACTTGCCGCTCCCCGTCGACGTGGCACTCGTGATGCAGACGCACATGGCCAACCCAATTGCGTTCCGTCACGACGTGGACGCGCTCGTTGCCGATGCCACGGCCCGTCAGCGCCTGCTCGACCAGGCATCGCCGCTCGACCACGCTCTTACACGCGACGCAGCCTCGACAGACGCTCAAGTCGCGTGGGCGCAGATTACGGGCCAAGTATACGACCTCGCACCCGCCAAGTTCTTACCTCTGCCCGTTGCCACGTGCCCGTCATGCGCGACCGTCCAGTCGGTCGACGCCATCGCTCACGCGCAGGGTGCTGGTCGCTGTATCCAGTGCCTGAACGTGCTCCCAGCACCCAAGTCGGCGCTGTCCGTCGACATGCACACGGCCGTCGCCTCGTTCCTGAGCAGCGTCGCCAACCTGCCGTCGACGAGTCTCGGCGAGATTCGCGACCAGTACGCGCACCAAGTTGGCCGCACGGTCGTGATTCGGCACGGGGACGAGCCGGCTGAACTATATTCGCTGAAACCGCCATCGCCCGCGTCGGCGTTGGGTCTGCTCGTGCACACGGCCGTGTCGCCGGCCGAGTATGCCGCGTGGTTTGAAGCGCAGCACGGGGTTCCGGTCACGGAAGTCGCACTGCCCACGCCGCCGCCGCCGCCGAAAACGCCGGTGTCGCGTTTGCGTTTGGTTCCTGGTCTGCTCGCCATCACGGCTCCTGACAGCAAATCAGCAGCGACGCCCGACTCGGACACGGCTGTGGACTACTCGCCCATTGTCCGCACGCTCGAGACGGCGCTGCCCGCATGGCCGTCCATCAACAGCCACGTCCTCATGGCCATGGCCGAGTACGCCGACTTTGTCCAGGCTTCCGTCGAAAACCTCGAATCCGGCGTGCCGGCACCCGCGCTCACGCCACGTGTCGCGCTCGTCCTCCTGTCCCACCTTCTCATGGTCGGCAATGTCGAGTCGGACCTGGCCCACTTCACCACCTCGCCGCGCGAGTTGCGAACCGCACTACAAGCGCGTCTTCTCAACGAGCCAGTCGACACGACCGCCGCACCTGCCGTGCCCAAATCGGGCCCCGTCGATGTGGCCCCGCTCGTTCCGCTTGTCTGCCACCTGTCGGGCCTCGTCGCTGTCCTGCAACGCGCGCTCGACAAGAACACGCCCACGCCCGCCGTGCCTTACGCGCGCGTCTTTGCCGACGCCATGGTCATTATCGACAGCGACGGGCTGCCGCAGGGTTACTCGATGCACTTCCAGCCAGAACACGGGGTCCCGCACCTGCATCATGTCCTTCAGCCGACGTACGCGGCCGAGTGTGACGCCCAGTTGGGGTGCCACGGGACGCTGTTTGCCGTGGCCCCGTCGCGCGACGCGGCAGAGGTGCTGGCACATTTGGCGATCACGGAACTAGACGAGGCGCGTGCTGGTCTGCCGGTGCCGACGGTCGTCAAGCAGGTGTCGGTCGAGGCGGTGGATCGGTTCAATGCCGTTGTGGGGAAGATTGTGGCCGAGCTGGTCGTGATTGATGACGCGGTGGTGCGCGAGTACGCGGCGTACCAAGGGTACCTGACCGCGACGTTCCAAAAGCATGGGTCGCTCAATAAGGTGGCCACGCCGAGTGACCGCGTCTTGGCTGCCGCACTGGCACACGCCACGTTTGCCGACGCGTACCTCGACGACCTGGTCCATTTGGGCGACGAAGACGGTGCCGTTGCGATCGCCGAGTTTTGGGCCGCACTCTTCCGCCGTGGTGATGCGCCAGGCGATGCCGCAGGCCAAGAGGCCGTGGACCCGACGGCTGACGCGATGTGCGTTTCGGTCCCGACGCGGCAGTTGTCGGCACGCATGGAGCGCATTTCGCAAATCGCTGGCAAGCCCGTCACACAGGAAGCGGTTGACGCGTACAACCACGCGCTCGACCGTGCCGTTTTGGTGGAAAAGTCGTCAGACGATACGCCCGAGCTCTACACGCCCATTGACCTATCGGCGCCCATGTGGTCGGCGCACCTGTTCCACGTCTCGCAATTCCCGGCGTTTGCTGCGCTGATCGAGTCGCGGTTCGACTACGTCGCCACGTTCTTCCCGGCCGAACCCAAGCTGGTTCCGTCTCCCGTGGATCGCACGGCCGCCGAGGCCGCGCAGGAACAAGCTGACGAACTCGACGAGGACCTGCAGCTCACCAAGGCATTGCTGGCCGCCATCTCTCTCGAGCCGTCGGGAGCCGCCCAGGCTGCCGTCTCATCGGAAAAGCTGCACTCGTTCTTCAACCACCTCGTCGAGCTGTTTGGTGACCTGAACGACCTGACAGAGTCGGACATTCTCGCCTACTTTGACGCCGTGCGCACGTGCTCCGTGCAAAACGGTGACGGCGAAGACGCTGAGCTGCTGTTGCTCTTGCACACGACGTTCCCGGCGCGGTTCAGGGACGACATGATCGCCATCACCAACTCGGACGACGACACGGACCTGCACGAACTCTACCGCCTGCTCGCCGCGAGGTTCTGGACGGTGCGCCGCCTGCTCCTGTCCGTGCGCGCGACCGACCTTGACCAAGGGATCTTGGACTATGAGCGTGCGCTGCTGCGCACGGTGGTCGTCACCGCACAAGACGGGTCGCAGACGCTTCATACGGTCGGTACCTTGCCGCCGGCCGCACTGCTCGTGCATGTGCTGCACATGAGCCACCGCGCTGTGTATTACCATTCGATGATGGACCGGTTCGGCGCGCTGCTGACGTTCCTCGAGGACGAGCTCGCGGACGAGACGACGATCAAGGAAATGCAGGACGTGTCGCTGCTCGAGCCTGCCGCTGACGAGGAGGAGCAAGATGTGGCATCGGATGTGTCCTTGACGCCGGTACTTGCGCCGATTGCGCTCGCCGGTTTGGGCGCAGGGTTGGGGCTCGGGCTGGCGGAGATGATGGACGACGCCGATGACGAGACGAAGGCCGTCGCTCCGGTCGTGGGCCAAGTGCCGGTGGCTCCGTCGTCGCAAATCGACGCAGATCTCGAGCGGGCCGTGGATGTGTTGGCTGAAAGTCCTGCTCAAGACGCCACCGAGAACGCGGCCGAGGGCGCCGCGGATGCCATCGAGGGCGCCGTAGAGAAATCGGCTTCTGCTCAGGACCAAGAGCCGCTGGCCGAGGACGAGCCGCTGCTCGATGCGGTCGAATCGGTTAGTGCGGCCGAGCAGGAGGCCCAGGACGCCGCGGCTGCCGTCGAGTCGGCAAGCGACGGTGCAGACGTTGCCGCTGGACCTGCCTACGCGAACGACGCCGTTCGTGATGCAAGCCTCGAGCAGGAAGCCGAGACTGAGGATGCCCAAGCACGCGACGCCGCTGCCACTGAGCCGTCCTCCAACGCCGACAACGCTGCCACCGGCGCGAGCGCTGGGGAAGAGGTCGATGTCGCTGTGACGGAGCCGGCTCAAGACCGTGACGCTGCTGTTGAGCCGCTCGCAGAGGGACAGGAGAGCGGCGAGTTGCCCGAGGACGAGCCAAACGTCCACGATTTGCACGAGGAGGACGAGTTCGTCGCTGCAGAGTTGGGTGACAAGGAGGTGTCCGTCTATGCCAACCCGCAAGATGAGGAGGAACCGGCTGTTGCCAAATCGCCCGAGGAGGAAGAGTCGGTTGCTGCCGAGACGCACGAGGAAGAAGAGTCGGCCCAGCCGGTGCTTGACGTTGAAGCGGCAGATGCTACCAAGGGCATTCTCGAGTTCACGGACGCGGCACCGGAACCCGACGTGGTCACGATTGAAGAGTCCATGGTCACTTACGAGGTGCTGTCCGGGTTCCAGTCCAACTTCAACAATGCGGCTCGCCGCGGCTGGTCGAACAAGTGGCCCGTCACCTACGCCAAGTTTGTGCTCGATCTCTCCAAGAATCCGCGCGCCGACACAGGCGTGGAGCTCGACACGCGGTCGGTTCCGAGCTCGGTGCGGCTCATGGCTACGGTGCACGCGTCGATGCCCGACATTTTTGCCGGCGATCTCGCGGCGCTCATCAGCGCCAATCACGTTGACGCTGTCACGGAGACGCTGGCGCATGCCGTCTGCGACCCCGAGTGGAGCGACGAAGCGAACTTGGCCGAGCAGGAGGAAGAGCTCGCTGAGCCGGAGCCGACGGATCCGAGCGAGCTCGCGGACCGGCTGCATGCCCGGTTCGACACGATTCGCGGCATTTTCGATGCGGCTACTGTCGAGCCCGACACCAACGTCAAGTACCAGCACGCACTTGACGAGGCTGCGGTCGTGGCCACGCCCGACGGTCGCGAGTGTCTCGCAACCGAGACACCTCTGGCCGACGATGTGCTGTTGGCGCACGTTTTCCACACCTCGCAGGCCGATCAGTTCCGCGCGTTTATGGTCGACCACTTTGGCGGTCTGTACGGCTTTTTGCCGCACGAGGAGCCTGTCGAGCGTGCGCCAGTCGATGTCGAAGTTTTTGGGGAACCGGCTGCCGAGGAACCGGTTGCCGAGGAGCCGGTCGTTGAGGAACCTGTCGTGGAGGAACCAATTGTCGAGCAACCCGCTGCTGTGGAGCCGATTGCTGAGCCGAAGCCCCAGGACCCCGAAACGCGTCTGATTGGCGATGTGATTGTGACGCGCGAGACGCTCATGATGGCACCCGTGCCAGGCTCAGCCAAGCCGCTCCCTGCCGTTCCACAAGAAGAGCACCCGCGTGAGCCCGAAAAGTTTTTGGCGCTCAACCCCGACACGCTAGCGGCTGGCAAAGTCGCTGACCTCGACCGCAACGGCCCAGCAGCCGTGGCCGACTATGCCATTGACCCGGAGCCGTGCCCCGAACCTGGTCAACTGCGCGAACCGCTCACGAGCAAGATTACGGGTGCGCTGGTCGATCGGTACTGGCGTTTGCTGCGCGTGCTCTTGCAAATTGAGACGCTGCATTACCCGGCACTGCTCGTGCGCTCCGAGTCGCGGTACCTCAAGTGGCTCGTGCTGCTCGCTGAAACGCACCGGACCGACTTGATTCCGCCGGTCGATGTTGCCCTGATTGCTCATGTACACGCGCAGTTCCCAGAGCAGCTTCGGTTCGACCTCGACGCGCTCTTTGGCCCGGTCAATGCCCAAGCGATTCTCAAGCACTCGATTCTCGCCGCCGACCCGATCCACTTCCAGCAAGACGTCGAAGCCGAGTCGCAATCCGTGTGGGAGTCGTTTACGGGCGAGCCCTACTTTTACCACCACGCGCGCGCGGCCACTGCGTACATGCTCTCGTGCCCATCATGCTCGACTATTCAGTCGGTGCCCGAGGGCGATTTGGTGAGTCTGAAGTCGGAGGCGTGGCAGTTGCCGTGTCCAGCGTGTGACACGACGAGCTCGCTCGCCGAGTTGCGCAAGGTGAACCGCGGCCTCGCGCCGTTCTCGATCAACTTTATTCTCCAAACGCCGATCTGGCGTGCACGCGTGCGCAAGATTTTGCAGGAGGCCAAGAGACAAGATCCGGCCGATGTCGCGGCGCGGTACCACCACTACACTTGCCTGGCGACCGAAGTCGCCGCTGGCGAGCAGCGGGAAGTGTATTCGATTGCCGAGTGCGACCAGGCCGTGGTCATGGGCCACGCAACGCACTTGCTGCTACCGTCGTGGTACCAAGACGCGGTCGTCGACTGGTTTGACCACTGGAACATCCTGGTCAAGGGTGACGCGCCGGTGCCGATCATTCCGGAGCGCAAGCCGCGTCTCTCGAGCGCGTCGGCCGCGGGCTCACCACCTGCACGGACGCGCACGCTGTCCGTCACGACCACGACCACGGCCATCACGGCAACCCTGGACGCTGCCGCAGTTGAACTCACGCTGCAGCCCGAGGAGGTTGTCGCGTACGCCCGGCTTGTGCGGACGCTGCTCAGCTGCCCCGATTTCCCGCTCAAAGCCGGACCGCGCAGCCCGTACTGGTTCCGTGCCGAAAAGCGGTACCTTGCGTATCTCTCGGTCATGGAGCACGCGGTCGTCGAGGGCCACGCGCTCCCTCTGCCGCCACTCGATGTGCTGCTGCTGTGGCTCGTGCACTTGATGGACCCGCAGCGGTACATTGAGGACATCATCCGCAATTTCGGCGACGCCAAGATGCTCGCTTTTGCGTTCCCGCTCGACAAGGTTGACATGTTCCTGTCGATTCACCAAGGGCCCGTCATGGCCGAGGCGTGGGCCGGGTTTGTGCCGGTAAGTCACTCGGACTCGTGGACGTCGTTTACGCGCGAGCCGTTTGTGCTGCTACGCGACCAGCCCGTCACCTACACGGTCGTCTGCCCGTTCTGCCACGAGGAGCAGTCGTGGTCCGAGGAACTCTACGTCGCGATGCGCACCGGGTCGCAGGTCGTGTTCTGCCGCTGCAACAAGTGGCTCACGCTGCCAACGCTCTCTGCATGGCGGCTCGTTGAGGACTTGCGCCGCGCTGGCAAGGGCCAAGGCCACATTGCCGGCACTTTGTTCAATCTCTCCAAGGGCAAGGTCGACTACCGCATGGCGCACTCGGTGCAGCGGCTGCTCTACTTTACGCTGCCTACGGCGCTGACCGAAGTCCTGGAAACCCCGCTCGTGACCGAGCCCGACGTGATCAACCCGTGGAAGGAAATGAACCTGACCGGGCTGGTCCAAGAATATGTGCGGTCGGCCGTGCAGCGCCAGTACGCGGGCAAGCACAAGCACAAGGCGTCGGTCATTGCCGCGCAGATTTTGACGAGTTACCAGAACGTGATCACGGACCTGTCGGTGGACTTGATCCAGAACGTGGTGTCGTGGGCGGCTCTCACGCGCGAGCTCTTGGCGTCGAGTTTGCCGGAAACGCAGGACCCGACCGTCGTGGCTCCGGCCATGGTCGACCGCTACATGCGGTACCTGCAGCTCGTCTCGGATTACCGCACTGGCGCTGTGGCCAACACACAAGAGCCGAAGCGCCCGCTGTTCCCGGCACCGGATATGCTTCTCGTGCACCAGTGCCACCTCTTGTCTGCCGTCGGGTACCAAAAGTTCTGCGTCAACCGGTTTGGCAAGCTCCTTGATTACTCGCGCCTCGACGTCAAGAGCGCGATCGAGCGTGACGCGGACTGGATGAAGAGCGTTTGGGCCAAGCGGAACCCAGGTACGTTCTTTCTTCTCATGCTCTCATTGTGCGAGCTACAACTCACGACGCACCGTCTTGTAGACCCATTCTGGCCGATTGCCGCACCAAGCAAGCAACATCGTCTCGTCCGCCTTCCAGGCCGCGCGGGCGCGGCGGCCGGTACCCCACCCGTCCCGGCCCTGCCCGCGAATTCCTCGTCGCTTCCGCCGCGGGCCTCCGGTGAGGAGACGGACACGTCGGCGACTCCCTCCAAGAAGAAGAAGAAGGGCATCAAGAAGTTTTTCGGCAAGATTCTTGGCCGCAAGTAGACCATTTGCTGTACCATTGTTTTTGCGTTGCCGTTTCCTTTTTTTTTTTTTTTTTCCACCACTCCCTGCCGGCCAATTTTGCGTAGACGCCGGCGTTGATTTGTCTTTTCCTTCAATTGCCACATGCGCCATCCGTTATCTCAATATCATTAAATCTTTGAACTGGGACCAGCTCTGTATTCTTGTTGACGCGCACGACGAGATGGAAGCGTCGCCTCCAGCAAGCTTGCAGCGGGCTTGCAAGAACAAACTGCGTCTACGACGGCATGCCAATGACTCAAACGATGTTCAAGCTCTCCATGGCCGAAAGAGCTGATCATTTGCTGTCAAAATGGAATCTCCACGCCGGCGCCGGTCACGGCCATCCGACCAACACTTTCTTTCAACGCCCGCAAATGTGATCAACCACGCCAAGGAGCGCTCTGTCCAAATCAGGGTCCGGATTTCAACATTTTCGCGCTGTCTGCCGATCGAGGACAGCCCCACTGGACATGGCAATTTGGCGGCGGGCCGTTGCGTCCAACAGCGAGCGCAATACTTTTTTGCTTTTTGCCTGTATTTCATGTGCGAAAGTAACCAAGGTCGCGGCGTGCCATGCATGACATGTAGACGGCGCTGCAGCAAGTGATCAACAGGTACTTTGGCACCGACACAACGAATTGATCACAATCGAGCATCAATGGCCCTGACCAGCATGACCCACGCTCGTTTGCACAGCTGGAACCACGATTATCTCGATTTCTTTAAACCGGTCGCGATCACCGAGCGGGATATTGTTGTGATCCAGGAGCAGCTCGGCAATGTCATTGCGCAACAACCCGACCACGTCGAGGTGGCGGAGCAGCTCCGGTTGGAGTATGATCTCTTGAAAGTGGCCTGGACGGTGCGTCAAATATCACGCCGGATTCCAACGCATTCCTTCAGCTGATCGTTTCCCGCTTTTGCTGCGCATTTCAAGGTAATTCAAGCGGTCATGGACGTCGAGGTCATGTTTGACGGGGAGGACATCGTCTCGTGCGCGTCCTTGGTCCACGAAATGGTGCGGCTCCACCTTCCATTTTTTCCGCTCTTTGAACAGCTGGGATCTGACCAAGTGAACGCGTGCGTAGGTCGAAGGAAGCGACATTTTTGCCAAGGAGGACCACAAGCTCGACCCGGCGATGGTCGACCTCTTGGCTGCCCGCATCGACCTGTTCCGCACCAAGTTGTCGCAGCGGCTAGGCGACTTGACCGCGCACGCCTTCTCGGTCGCCGTCACCCCGACCGGCAAGCGCGTCGAGCGATCGATTCGGTTCCGTCGCGTGGTACCGTCGAACCCATTCTCTTCCTTCATCCCTGACGACTCCGCACCCGCGCAAGTTCCAGTTATCGAGGTCCTGAACGCACTCGAGATTGCGCAGGAACTCGAGACTGTCGTTGGCCACTTTGTCGGCGCCCTGTTCGACCAGGCCGTAACGCCGCTACTCCGGTGCGACGGCATCTACGACCTTAAAACGACGGTCGAGGCCGAGACGGCGACGCTCACGCTCGAGCTCGATCCGCAAGCGGTCGTGGTCCCCACGGGCGATCCAGCCATTTTGTCGCGGCCGTTCGAGCATGTGGCATCAATTGCGCGGTTCATCAAGGGGCAGCTGTTTGACGTGTTCGAGGCCGACGGCCACGGCCAGTCCTCGTCGGTGGCCAAGTTCCGCGGCGCGTTCCGAAACGCGTGGAGCGCGCGCGCAACTCCGCTCCTCATCACGGCGGTGCTCGACCAGATTCCCGAGGACCGCGCTGCGCTCGATGCGTACCTGGAAGTCATGGGCGACGAGCTCGCGGGGCTCGAAAGTACGCTGGCCGACTGCCGGCTCACGAGTACTGACGACTTTGGATTTCGGCTCGCCGATGTCATGACGCTGGTTTTGCCGTCGTTCACGCGCAAGCGGCGTGCGGGTCTGCTACGGTCAGTCCAGGCCGTGCTTGCGTCGCGCGAGCAAAATGTCGTGCGCGCGCAGTCGAACCCGGCCATTGCGTTTGGACCCGAGAGCAAGAATAGCGGTGCTGCCGCGGCCAACGCCGGTTCCAAGGCCGGTGGCAAAGTGGGCGTGGAGGACGACAACGTGGGCATCCAGTTCCCGGATTGCTTGGTCACGGTGCAAACGCAGACGCTCTTGGACATGCTGTACGAGATCATCCAGCGCGTTTCACCGTCGTCGCAGCCAACGTCGCAGTCCGGGTCAGTAGCGATTCACGAGCGGCAGCGCGACGCAATGGAGGTCGACCGCGACCCGCTCGCCATCATCGAAGCGTTTGATAGCGTGCGCGACCTGATTCGGCTCTGGCACGCCATGACCTCGGCGCAGTGGGTCGCGGCCACCGAGGCGTCGCCCCGCGCTGCGGCCCTCATCTACAACAACGCGCTGTTCCTCGCACACCATGTCCTCACGCTTGTACAGCCGTTCCGCGCCCAAGTGAGATCCGACGACGAAAAAGCCGTGTTTCGCATCATGGACCTGGTCCCGCTGCTGCGCCGGCTCGGTGACAAGGTTCTCCAGGCCATGATTGTACATACGCGCTTTCGTACTCACTCGTTTGTTTTTGGAATGCTAACCGGTGGACAACTGTCTCGCGGCGCAGACAATCCAGTACGAGGAGATTCACCACCGACTCGGACGATTGCCGCGCCTGGACGAGGCCCTGGACGCGCGGCACGTCGAGTCGACGCGCCGGCTCCTTCGCGGGATCATGCAGCATTTTCGCGATCTCGAGGTGGCGTGGAAGGTACGGCACGACGTGCTCGTTGTTGCACATCGGTGGCTTGACTTGACATAACTGACGTTATGGGGCGTGCTGCGATTTAGTCGTGTCTCCCAAACAACGTGTATCTGCGAATCATGGGCCACTTGCTCGATTCGTTCTACACGACGCTCGTGACACGGGTTCTCGCCATGTCGACCATCACCAAGCCCGCCGGCAACTCGCTGCGGTTCCTGCTGGTTGAGTGTGGCAAAGTCGATGCATTTTTCCAGGTGAGTGCCTCCACGCCGCCGACCTCGTCACTCGCGCCCAGGCCCGGCGGTACCGCCCCTTCGCCGCCGGCCTTTGGCGCCGCGAGCGCGGCTGGCGGGTCATCAGCGCTCGTTGCGCGGCACTGCCCACAGCACAAACGCTTGACCGAGCTCGTGTCGTTCCTGTCACTGCTCAGTCGAGACCAAGCGATCCAAGCCGTGTCAAATTACCGAGAGTTTTCAAAAGAGGAGCTGATGCAGTTGATTGAGCGTCGTCAATTTTGATCGGTTCTTGTTCTTTGTCATTTTGGGGCAGGATTCTTCAAATTTCCCCTCAATTTGCTTCCACAGCGCAAGACGTGAGTGCACGCTCATGTCTTTGTCTTTCACGGATGTGAACAGAACGCGCAAACTTGAACGATACCGCCAGCTTTATTAAACCAGCGCACACGCCTCACACGCCCTCCCCTTCACTCGTCGTCACTGTCGTCAATGTACTCGTCGCTCTTGGGCGCCTTGGCGGCCTTGCCCTCAGCCCCTTTGGCGCGCTTCTTGGCCGGCGCACTCTTGCCCTCGGACCCGCGTTTCCGCTTGGATGACGCGGCCTCCTCCTCGTCATTATCGCTTCCCTCACTCGAGTAATCCGAGTTGAACTCTTCCTCGACGTCCGAATCCGACTCGGCGACAAAGTCCTCATCGGGCGACTCGTCATCATCGTCGTCGGCGCCGCCCGCCGACGCCGGCGCGGCCTTGGACCGCGCACCGCGCGTCCGGGTCCCGCCGTCCTCGTCATCATCGTCCTCGTCATCGTCATCAAGGTCGCCGAGGTACGCCGGCAATCGCGTTTCCTCGGCAAGCTCGTTCTTGACGCGAATCTTCTTGGCGCGCAGGTACTCTTCGAGCGGCGCGTGTTCTTCGCGGCCAATGTTCGACAGCGGCACGTCCCCTCCCGACCGCAGCGTCACAACCATATCGATCGTGCGCGACGACGCGCCGGCGAGGGCGACACGCGAGAAGGTGACGTGAGCGATATCGGCGTGCGCAACGAGCGTCGGCGGCTTGGGCACAAACAAGACCGATTTTTCGAGCAGGTAGAGGTGGCCCTCGTTGGCTTTGAGCGAGCACTTGATCGCGGCGAGACCCGTCGACGGCATGGTGATGTCTTTGGGCGGGACCGTGATTTTCTTGTTGGTGAGCCCATGGAAGATGTTGGAGACAACTTCCCAGGTCAGGCCGTCGTAGGCGCGCATGAGCCGGCCTTCGAACCGCTGCGCGACGGCGGGGCTGTTTTCGTAGGGGAAAAATGGAATGCGTCAGTTCGCCAGTCGTGCTCCTCCATCCTCGACGAAAACTAGAGCGGAAAAATACGGACTCGTCGAGGTTGACATCGACGCTCATCTCTTCCTCGCGCACAAACTGGAGCACGAGGAACGGGTACCGCGTCTGGCCCTGGCGCAGCGGCGGGTCGAGGCCAATGACAAAGTAGGAGTGCAGGTCGTCGGGCTTGGGCAGCAAAAACAGCTTGGTGATGGTGCCGTAATTGACCTTGTAGTCGTAGGACTTGCCGCGCAACCGCAAAAACTCCGGGAACATGTCGACATTGTACCGCCCACGCGGCGTGAGGAACGGCAGTTCCTTGAACGCGACGAGGTGGTCGCCCTTGTCGACGCCGACCTCGGCCTTGGCCTTGATGGCCTCGCACAAGAACTCGGCCGCCGACTGCGTGGCCGCACCGTCATTCTCGCCCTCGCCCTCGACGTCAACACCGTCCTCGTTCTCGGACGGCGCCATACCGGGCACGTGCAAGCGGCACTCGACGAGCTGGTCTTCACGCACACCGCGGGGCAAGTCGCCCGTGACGCACTCGAGCGTGACCTCATTCTTGCCCGAGTTGACGTTGGCGATTTCCGAATAGGGCAGTTCAAACAGCGGTTTTTGCGCGACGCGGAACACGATTTGCGACGGCTGCAGTTCCGTCGACCCCCAGTTCCAGCCCTTGAGCGAGAGTTCTGTGTGCTCGAGCGGCAGGTGGTAGTGCGTGCGCAGCGCATCGCGCAGCTCGTCGTGCCGGTCGCGCGCGAAGTTGGCAAACTTCATGACGGTGCCGTCCTTGAGGTACAGCCGCAGCTGGTACTGGCGCGCAGAACGCAGCCAGGTCGCGCGCTTCAGGTCGTCGGCCTTGACCGTGACGATTTCACCGGCCGACGATTTCCACCCAAGACCTTGCGCGGCAAAGCGCAGGCGGCCCTCGGTCGCCTAGGTTGTTGTAGAACAGCGCGATGTATCAGCTTGGGCGCGAGACGGGTCCAGAAAAGCGGTTGGGCGACGAGACGCACCGAATCGCGGGCACCAGCGTAGTGGATGCGGTCAAACTCTTGCACGCTCATGATGGCGGGACGGCGAGACGCGAGAAGAGGTCGGCGCGGGTGCTGCGGGTAGTTGCGGTGCCGGAGGAGCGGAACACTCCGTGGTGGTCGTCGTGCCCACTCGCATTGGCGGCGCTGTCGTGGTCGTGGCCGACTTGACGACGACGGCGCGGTGAGTCGAGCGATAAGTCGCGAACTCGCCTTGATCGAGCCACGTGCGAGGGACGTGGTGCAAGCTGCCCAAGCCTGGCCTCTCTGAGCTCGTCGCCAAAGGCCCCTTGCTATCGTCACTGTGCTCGTGCGCGACCTGCAATTGCACGGGCTCGCCTTCACCAACCCTGATCCGCGACTTGCTGCAACCACCGACGACGGTGTTACAACTATGGCCCCGAGACGCAAGTCGCCCGCGGGCCCCGCCCAGGCCGCCGCCGCTGCCACGCCCATGGCGCCCGACGAAATGGCACTGCGCATCACACACATCTTCACCGAGGCGCAAAAGACCAAGGCCGGCCACCGCAAGCTGCACAATGCCTTGCGCAAGCTGCACCTTGACGCCGTGCGCCCACGAACGCCCGAGGCCGAGCGCGCCTTCAACCGGCCCTTTGCCATGTGCCTCAACCACGTCCTGGGCGCCAAGAGACGTGGGCCCACCGTCGACCGTGTGCTCGACTTTGTACACACGTTCATTGCCTTTTCGCGCGAAAAGGGTGCGCACGTCTCGCACATGCCTGCTGCAATGGAGCGATCGTCGTGCAAAATCGCTGATCACGACCGTTATTTTGTGAACAGACCGCGAAATGGCCCGCGCGGAAAGGGCCAAGAACGGCCGTGCCGTGGCGCCGGCCAACGGCGACGAGGACGAGGACCTCGACGACCAGGATTTCCTCTCCAACCAATTCGCGGCCTGGATTATTCTCTACCTGCTTAAGGGCATTGCTGCACGCGACAAGAACATTCGCCTCCGCTGCGCACGGCTCATCTACAATGTCGCGTCCCACTTGCCCGATATCGACGACAACCTCTTCATGCGCCTGAAGACCGACCTCTACCCGCGCGCGCGCGACAAGGAGCCCATGGTCCGCAAGGAGGTTGTGAGCGCATTGTCGATTCTTCAGGTATTGCATGCCTCCCTCTCCACCACTCCACAACTTCCTTTTTTTGCACTCTGCACTCTGGCTCAATCCTTTTTTCTTTGCACACCAGGGCACCGAGGAAGACGACGAGCCCGACACGGTCATCCAAAAGCTGACCGAGCTGCTGCAATATGACCCGGCACCCGTCGTGCGCCGCGCGGCCCTGCTGCACGTGGCCCCTAGCAACAGCACAATCGCCGCCATTATTTCGCGGTGCCGCGACGAGGACGCGGCCACGCGTCGTGCTGCCTACAAGGTGCTCGCAGACCATGTGACGCATTTCTCGCAGCTCAGCTCGACGTTGCTTGCTGCCATTCTCAATAACGGCCTCTGCGACCCGGACGCGACCGTCAAGCGCGCGTGTGCCGAGCTCGTGAGCGGGTGGGTCAAGCAGTCGGCGCTCGAGCTGGCGCGGTTGCTCGCGCAACTCAATGTCGTGCGCACGCCCGTGGCCGAGTCGGTCGTACTCGAGTGTCTGCAGCTGAGGCCGAACCGCGAGCCGGCGCTCAAGCTCACGTTTTCGCGCGAGTACTGGCGCAACCTGACGCCCGAGACGGCCTTGATTCTGCGGTGCTGGGTCGAGGCGACGAATACGGTCGAGGACCTGCTGATCGAGGACCTGGCCTACTTTTTGCAGCTGCACACCAACAACATGATCACCAACGACGACGAGCAGCTCGAGGCCCCGCTCACGTTTGTCGTGCAGGAGCTGCTCACGATTTGTTTGCAGGCCGATTACTCGGACCTGGCCGGCCGCAAAATCATGTTTGAGCTCGTGCGCAACATGATCGAGTCAGTGATGGTGCCCGACGACCTGATCCCGCCAATCATCAAGCTCTTCCGGCTGATTTCCGTGGACGAGCGCGACTTCATTCGCATTATCAGCGAGACGATTTCCGACGTCATGGACAACAGCTACGAGCGCCGGATCGAGGCGGGCGACGCGACCGAGGAGGAAGCGGCCATGGACGAGGACGCAATCGAGGACGACGCCGCGTTCCGGGTCATGAAGTGCCTTGTGACGGTGCGGCACACGCTCGAGGCCACGTCGCAAGGGTGGATGGCCGACAGCATGACCCCGATGCACGGTCTTATTGCCGAGCTGATTGTGCCGGCGCTGCAGCGATACGCGGCCGCCGGGGATATTGTCGCGCAGTGCGTGCGGTGTCTCGGGCTCATTTCGCTTACGTCGCGCATGCACGCTGTGCAAAATATGGGCCAGTTTTTGGGATATGCAATGCTCATGTCGGCCGAAGAGGACCTGGTCCAAGTCAATGTGGCCGCGCTGTCGGTGATTGGCGACTTGATGGTCGTGTATGGTGCTGCTGCGCTCGAGACGAACCCGAGTCGCGTCGCCGACGTGATTGCGCGCAACATGCAGTCGCCCGTTCGCGCGTTGTCGGCGCTCGCGGTCGAGGCGGCCGTCAAGCTGCTGCTGTCGAACCGGTTGCAGGACCCAAAGGTACATTGCCGTATTGGTCGCATTTCTCTGTGCTGCCCGTGCTTCATTCACTGACCCGGCATGTCGATCGTCCCAACCTAGCTTCTGTCGCTGATGATTGTCCAGTACTTTACGCCCGAAACGCAGTCCTTCCCTGACACCTACCAGTGCCTGCAGTTCTTTGTCCAGACCTACTCGACGATCATCGCCAACAAGCAGCACCTGGTCACCGTCTTCCCGCGTGTCCTGTCGACAATTGCCACCACCGAATTCGGGTCCAAGGCCACGACCCTCAACTCCATTGGCACCAGAATGAGCCCCTGGCTCGAATGCAGTGACGGCAGCAGCGCCAACCTGCAGCTGCGCGTGACCAAGTGCATGCTCGAGGCGGCGCTCGACGGTGCGCACGACGCGGGCGATCTCCCGCTGAAACCAGCTCTGCAAATCTGCAGTAAATGGCTATTTGACGGACCCGCTGATGCTGGCACGATCCGCACGATCCGCCGCCTGCTCGAACGGATCCAGGAACGGTCCGTCGATACCGTCACGGTCAAGGCAATTCAGAAGCTCGAGCGCACGCTCGTGCGCATCTACCCGGCCGACGCTGACGCGGCGGAAGCCCTTGACGAGGACCCGGAGCCCGCCTCTGCCGAGTCCATGGCGCCGTCGACCCCCGCAGCGCGCGGGAGGCGTGTGGCCAGCAGCACTCCAGCCATGGCCCTGCGCAAACGGTCGCGGCCGGGTAGTAGCAGCGAGACGTCGACACCTGACGGCGGCGACGCGATGCTCGCCGTGACCGCGCCCGCGACCCGGACCGCAGCGGCCGCAGCGTCGGCGGCAGCACGTGGCGCACGCCGTGGACTGCATACGGCCGCGACCCCGGCGGCAAGGCGCACGATTGCGACGCGCGCGTCACCCGTCCCGCCGACACCGGATTTGAATGGGGCTGATGCGACACCGTCGCGCCGGCCGACGCGCAGGAGCGCACGGAATGCGCCAACGAATGACGATAGCGATTTGAGCGATATCGATGACCGGGTTGCGGGAGCGATGACGCCGGGCGTGCTCGCAGGTGGGCGGCGGAAGGCGCCTTTGCGCGGGAAGCCCGTGGCGCCGCCGACCTTGATAGCAGCAGCGGCGGCGGCGGCGACTTCGTCGGGTCGGGCGCCGCGCCGGCGCGTCGTCGAGGTCGAGATTCCGATTGTCGTAAAGCGCAAGCGTTCGGCTGCCCCGCCACCGCCGCCGGCTCCGGCGCCGCAGAGCGAAGGCGAGAGCGGTAGTGTCGGCGGTAGCGGCAGCGAGAGTGATGACGACGAGGACGGGCGGGCCCCGCGTGCGCCGCGGCCACAGGACATCGCAGCGTTGCGCCGGATGGCGCCCAAACAGGCGCGGCGTGCGGCACGGGTGGCCGAGGAGATTGATGATTTGCTGGCCAACGAGTCGTCCGAGTCCGAGTCGGAGGGTGCAGAGTCGGACGACTAGTGCGGGTGCATCGTGTTGGTTGTCTTTGGATTGCATTTCAGATTGATCGATCCCTTTTATATTCTTGTGTCTTCCGCTGCTGTGAACGTCGGACCGCTTGTGATTGGAACCGTGATCATCGGTCTGCTTAAACGCGCAGTCACGGTTTTGTGTCCGTTCCAACGCATCACCTCCATGCACGTTGGCATGCCGTTGCCGTTCACGATACCGCGTGGACACCAAGCACTGCGCCGTGCTCTGCGCGTCGCCGACGATCCAAAGCGCGACGTCGCGAAACTCCCTGTCCAACTTCATCTCGTGACACTGCGCAGAACCCGAATTACTTGCCCGCAGAGAAAGCCTGTCCATGACTCCGCGCGGGGGGAACAGACGCGCACACGAGCGTTGAGCCAGGGTGTGGAAGGTTGCAGCGTCGTTGGAACGTCGTTTGGAGCGTTCACTCTGGTCGAGTCGAACACGTTCGAACAGGCGCGTTTGAAGATGCGGGGGCGACGAAATCTTTTCGTGGAGCATTGTCGAAAGCCCCGCGCGAAACATTGCGCAATGGCGTATGGCCCATTTTTATCGTGTCTATGCGCTTCCGCAGCCGACCACAGACAACTGGGCTGAGACGGAAGACCATGAACACGGTAACAATGCACGCAGTGTTATCAGAGGACTCGCCATTTGCCACGGCTTGGATCATGAACCGCGGCTGAAATCTTCAAACGGCTGCCCGGAGTATACATGCTCCTGCGCGCTAACCGACTTTCGCATTCATGAACAACCGCCGTCCCCGGCTTACATTCATGACTTCCAAGACAAGGGGCACCGCCCACTGATCGCCACCAACGACGTTCCTCACAACCGATGGTTCTTTGCCTGGTTGGCCTTCACCCTGGCCGTTCGAATGGCGTTCCGGAGCTGCATCGTTTGGCAGCATATAAAGTGAACGGGCGCCCCCACCCGAGTCGTGGACCCACATCCCCCTCACTCACCATCACAACCACGATCACCGTGGTCGACTCTCGATAGCAAGCGCTGGCCGTTCTGCTTCCTCGACTGCTCTTTTCACCTCGCACCTTCTCCACCCCTTCGCATCACCCTCGCATCAATCATGGCGCGCGCAACAACTTTCGCGACCCTGTTCCTCGTCATTCTCGCGCTGCTTTCGTCGGTGCACGCCAATGCGACGGGCGGCTCGTCAAGCAAGACGCCCGGGACTGGTGGGACCACGCCGATTGCCGGGTCGACCGAGACCTACATGTTTGAGCTGCTCACGCTCGTCAACCAGCACCGCTCGTCGCTTGGGCTCAAGCCGCTGTGCCTGACGGCGGGGCTCATCAACTCGGCCGTTGTCCACTCGCAAGATATGGCCAACAAGCAGTTCATGGACCATGCCGGGTCGGACGGATCGACGCCGTTCACGCGCATGGAGAAAGCCGGTTATGTTGGGTTTGGTTACGCTGCTGGTACGCTACATTTTCTTCATTCATTTTCGTCAAAGTAACGGGTGGAGAACATTGTCTCTGACGCTTGTTTGCACAGAAAATATTGCATACGGGTCAGTCGGTGGTTCGCTCAAGTTCGAGACGGCCGCGGCCGTGTTCAAGACGTGGATCGAGTCGAAGGGCCATCGCGAAAACATTGAGTTGCCGCAAGTCAACCAAATGGGCGCGGGTCGCGCGCAGGGTACTTGTGTCGGCGGTAGCGGGACCTGTATGTACCACACGCAGAATTTTGCCGGTAACGACGTCAACATTTACAAGTGCTTGACGCCCGGTGGTGGTGGCGGCAGCACGACCACTGTCACGCCGAACCGGCCGCAGCCGTCGCAGCCCCCGCAGCCGTCGCAGCCCCCTCAGCAGCCGTCGCAACCCCCGCAGCAGCCGACCGCGACGCCGACCCCGCAGCCGCCGCGCACGCGCACGCGCATCACCCGCCAGCCGGTGCCGACGACCGTGATCACGACGCCGCCGCGGCAGCCCGATCAGCCCGGGTACCCTGGCCAGGAGCCGCCGGTCGTGACGTCGTCGTCGTCGGCCACCGCGACTACCACCGCAACCGCTGTCCCGTCGCCGCCGAGCGACGAGTCGCCGCGCAAGTCGACGCCCGTCGCTGACCCACCCAAGTACACGCCTACCGCGGACGTGCCCGTTTCGCCGCCCACGGCCACAGCCACGGCGATTGCGACGGTGACGGCTCCCACCAACCCCGGGTACCCGAACCATCCGCAGCCTCCCGCTCCGACCACGCCGATTGCTCATGAGCCGACGCCTCAGCCGCCGAAGACGCCCGTAGCCCCGCAGCCGTCAAACCCGACGACGCCGCAACCGCAGCCGCCAACGGGAGGTGACAGCCAGACCCCCGGCAAGCCGACGCCGACGCGCCGCCCGCGCCGCAAGTGCAAGTGCACGTGCGAGGGCTCGGACGGCAAGAAGACGACGTACACGACGGGGTATTGATTTGATAATTGTTGTTGATGAAGTGGATTAAATTGTGGAGGCATAGTGGTATACTAATCAGCTCATGAATGGACGTCCTGTTGCGGCTGCCCAATCCTGCACCCATTCCGAGGAACAAAAACCAGTCACGAGAACAATGGAGGGGTGGGGAAGGTTGAAGAGCATGATGTGCACCTTGCCGCTTCTCATCGTCAGATGGGATCGAACGTATTCACATCCTGAGCGTGGCACCGCTCTAACCAAAATGGAATGAAACGGTTAGGTTGATTTCGCGTATCGGCCGGCTGCCGCAGCCACAAGAGGACAGCGATGAGATGCGAGAGATATACAGCCGAGGCCCAGCAGCTGGTCATCAGTTGCCAGCCGACATGGCGCGGTCAGGTGTGCCTCGCACCAGTCGTCTCGAGACAGCAACTGGTCAGCTGACAGTCACGCACTCCGATCACCACGCTGTCCGCACCCGCGGCTGCGCTGGCGCAGGGCGGGTGGACATGGCGAGCCGGCCGCGGCCAGTCTTTCTCCCCAGTCCCGAGCGCGTCCATAGCGGCTTAAATTGTTCCGGACCGTAAAAACCCAACTCCGTCATCTTCAAGTCCGTACCAACCGACCGAGTTCAACGCCAGCGATCATTGCCGCCAGCACCGCCGATTCTGACTGCGCCGCGCCCATTTTCAACAGCATGAAGCACATCGCTGCCTACCTTCTGGCCGCTCTCGGTGGCAAGACCGCCCCGACCGCCGCTGACGTGTCGGCCATCCTGGCCTCGGTCGGTGTCGACGCCGACTCGGCCCAGCTCAACAAGGTCATTGCCGAGCTCGACGGCAAGAACGTCGAGGAGGTGTGTATCGCTTGCTTGCTCGCTTGCCCTCCGATCTTGCCGTTCAGTAGAATTCACGTCCTTCCGTTCCTGCTCAATAGGTCATCGCCGAGGGCATGACCAAGCTCGCGTCGGTCCCGTCGGGTGGTGCCGCTGCTGCCGCTGCCCCCGCCGCTGGTGGTGCCGCCGTCGAGGCCGTGGCTGCCCCCGTCGAGGAGGAGAAGGAGGAGTCCGACGACGACATGGGCTTTGGTCTCTTCGACTAAGGTCGTTTTTGACGCGCCGCCGCCGCCCGGAACAGCGAGTGACCCTTGTGTTGGGAGAACAATACATGGAGTTGTCATTCGAAATTTCATTTTTCTGTCTCCTGTGCGCTCACTACATTGTGACGACGAAGAGGAGAAGAGACAGCGACCACAGAACAGAAAAGCTCTTTTGATTCAAAAACGAGCTCACTTGAGAGAACAAGCAATCGTCCAGACTGTCTTCCAGGTCCAGCGACAAAATAATCAAAAAACCAACCAAGAAAACAACCCAACTGGAAATGGACACGCGCAAAAAAGTGGCCTCGCGACGACAACAACGCTACGCCCTACTCCTCGGCCGTCAGCACTGCCATATCGGCATCGCCATCGTCATCGAGCGAAATCTCTCGACCCGACTTGACCGAGGTCATCGACATACTGTCCGAGTCGCCAACGGGCGGCATGCGCTCGTTGTCCTTGTCCATGACCTGCGCCTCCTCGAACGACCGAATCGCGGCCTTGAGCCCTTCCGACCCGAGGGCCAAGTAACCCGTTGGCAACATATTGGTCTTCATGACGCTCTTGAGTTCCGAAATCGTTTCGGCCTCCTCGCGCAACAAGTTGAACATTTTCGCGATCCGCGCCATGGCACGGATCTTGTTGCGAATCACCTGCTTGCGTGCGCCCGGCGGCATCCCGCCCGATTCGTCGACGGCCATTTCCGAGTCGGTATCGCCATCGAGCTCGTCCTGCGTGCACACGTTGAGCACGGCAACCAACATGCTCGTAATCTTTTCGCCGACAAACGGCAACGACCACGTGAAGACGTCGAGGAAATTCGGCAGCCAGTACGGGTGCGGGACATGGCAAAACTGGCGAATGTTCATGGTGCGTGGCTCGTACTTGAGCACGGCCGCCTTGTTGTTGTAGATATCGCAGTAGTTGGGCGCCGAAAAAATCGTCATGACCGACGGGAACCCCGTCGTCGGCGTCTTGCGGTACATGCGGTACCCCGCATCCTGCGCCTCGTGCGCGCGAATGATCGAGACGAGGTTGTTGCGCTCGAGAAATTGGCACACGGCGTGGTAGCTGTAGATGTAGGAACATCCGCGCAGGCTGTTGGGCGCAAACAGTGGGCCGCCCGTCGCCGACGACTCGTCCGGGTCCGACCAGAGAATGTCGCACATGAGCCCGCTCGTCGGCGGCTCGCAGAACCGGTCGAGATTGCGCAGGTCGTCGATCGTCACGAGCTCGGGCGAGATACCGCCGTGGATGCACAGGAACTTGCGGTCCATGATGGCGGCGAGCGGGAGCGCGCAGAACGACTCGAGGCACGCCTCGTAGACGCGTTCCGAGTACTTGTGCAGGCCTATTCACGACAAAAAAACAGCGGTGAGACGCAAATACAGCTACTCGAACGAAAGAAATGCGTACACTCGGTTTTGAACGTAAAGTAGGATGTCAAATGCCGGCACTCGTGGTTGCCGCGCAGCAAGAAGAAGGTATTTGGGAACCAAATCTTGAGCGTCCACAAGTAGAGCACGCACTCGATCGAGAAATACCCGCGATCAACGTAGTCGCCCAAAAACAGGTAGTTGGTCTCGGCCGGGTCGCCGCCGACCTCGAACAGCTTCATCAGGTCATAGTACTGACCGTGGATATCACCGCAAACTACGTGTCAACGTTGCGCCGTCAGTCTCCACCCGTCAGTTTCCTGCTCCCGCAAGAGGAGACCAGCACAGAGCAAGCAGCTGCTTCGCCAGCCAACATACCCGTCGTCGGCGACGTGATTTCCAAGACGTTCGGTTCGTTGCGCAGCAGCTCGGTGCCCTTGGCAATGATCTCGAGCGCCTGCTCCTCGGTCAATCGGCCCTCGTTGAAGAAGTGGTTCCTGAGGAACTCGACGTCGGGCTTAGTCGGGTCGGCCTCGCTGTAGAACTGCTCGGGCGTCGGCTTGAACGTGTTGGGTGGCGGCACGTCTAGTAAACGCGTTGGACGTCAGGTCCATGAGCGTGACGGCAATCAAGGCAAGACGTATAAAGTGCGGCGGCGGCAACGGTGGGGAGAGAGGCGTCGCGCGACACACCGCACGCGTTGTCGTCAGTCAAGCACGCACCCTTGACGACGCGCTCCACGGTCGAGACCTCCTCACCGCTGTCGGCGATGTGGATGGTCCACTTTTGCGGTGGCGGAGAGTCCATGACGACGGCTAGGAAAGTTGACGAGGATGCAGACGCGTCCGGGGTGCGGTATAGCGTGGACCAAGCGCGTCAGCTTGGCGTCCAGGTGGTTGTCGCGGACCGACTCGCGCATGTAAGGCGTGTCGTGTCGAAACAATCGCGGCTAGGAACGGACCCTTGACGCCGTTGCAGTCGGGCTTCCAGCTGAGTTACGGCACCGGATGCCGACTTGTAGGGTGTTTACGGGCTCGGAGCGCGCGTCGAGGTGTCGCGCAGGCTCGCGTTGCGGAAAGAGGCAGCCGGGCTAGGGCCCGGTCGTCGAGGTGCCGGACGGAGGACGGCGGCGAGAAGCAGTCGACGACGAACGAGGTGCTGCTGGTCGTTTGGTGAGGCCAGGTGTTGGTTCGAGGACGCCTTTTCGCCGCGTGTGCAACACATCGTTCAAGTGGCGGCTGGGCCCAGGTGGCACAGCAGGGCCCACGTGCACTTGACTGAATCGTCGAAACCAGGGCCGCAGAGCTCGGACGCCTGCTTGCACAAATGCCCTCACTTACCCGCTCACTTTTCTCGATGCCATGCCGTAGATGGGCGACGTGATCACCGGCGGAGAAAGTCGAGAGAAGCGTGGCGCGCGACACCGCACGACACGCCACGGCTCGACACGACACGGACACAGCACGATGCGACGCAGCATAGGAAGCACAAACCCAAGGATATTGACCAAATCACAAACGAGTCCCACGGTAAACGGACCCACGGATCCAAAACGAGAACCGCCGCCCCCACTTCTCCCCTCCCCACCGACCCACCCAGCCCCGCGCGCTCGCTGTCCCCAAGTCCCGCACTCGCTCACGCAACTCGCGCCCGCTCCCTCATTCGCTTGCCCGACGCTCACTTCTTGTTGAGCTTGCCAAAGATGCTGCGCTTCTGCGTGTTGGGCGATGGCGGGGCCGACTTTTTCGATCCATCGTCCTTGGCGCCCGCCAAAAGACCGCCGTCCACGGCTGCCGACCCGGCCGTTTTGACCGAGCTCGTCGACGACGACGGCGAAATACCTTTCTTGGTCGGCGACGCGTCGGGCGTCTTGGGCTTGGCCGCAGGTGCAGCCGCAGCGGCGGAGCTGGTGGATGCGGCAGAAGCCGTCTGGCTCGATACCGGCGTTGTCGCCGGTACCGTTGCAACTGCAGGTGCAGCCGCAGCCGACGTGGGGGTTGTCGGACGCGGCTGTGCGGGCGCCGCGGCGGCAGCCGGTGCGGCAGCAACGGACGTGGTCGATCCCGTGGCCGAGACCGACGCAGCGGGCGAAATCCCCGCAGACCCCGCAGCGGGCGCGACCTCGTCATGCGCGCCACCGACCGACCGCGAGCTCGACCGCATTGGCGGCAAGCGCTCGTTGGCCTGATCAATCGACCGCGCGTCCTCGAACGTGGTGATGGCCGACTTGATCCCTTCCGACCCGAGCGCGAGGTACCCCTTGGGCAGAACGTCGGTACCGAGCGCCGACTTGAGTTCGTTGATAGCCTCGGCCTCCTGCCGCAGCAGGTTGAACATCTTGGACATGCGGCCGACCGCAAGAATCTTGTTCTTGATAACTTGCCGGCGCTCGTCGTCGAGCACGTGCTCGCGCCCTTCGTCAAGTTCTTCCTTGGAGCACACGTTGAGCACGGCCACGAGCATGTCGGTGATTTTTTCGCCGACAAACGGCAACGACCACGTGAATACGTCCATGAAATTGGGCAGCCAGTACGGGTGCGGCGTGCAATTGAACTGGCGAATGTTCATGACATTGTTCTCGTACTTGAGCACCGCTGCCTTGTTGTTGTAGACGTCGAGGTAGTTGGGCGCCGAGAAAATCGTAATCACCGACGGGAACCCCGTCGTCTTGGTCTTCTTGTACATGCGGTAGCCCGAATCCTGCGCCTCGTGCGCGCGAATAATCGACAGCAGGTTGTTCTTTTCCAGGAAATTGCACGCCGCATGGTAACTGTAAAAGTAAGAGCAGCCGCGCACGTGGTTGTGCACAAACGTCTCGTTGGTCTTTTCCTGGCCGAAATCCTCGAGCGGGTCGGCCCACAACAGGTCGCACATGATACCGTGCGTCGGCGGCTCGCGGAACCGGTTGATGTTGCGCAAGTCGTCGAGCGTCACGAGCTCGGGCGAGATGCCGCCGTGAATGCAGAGGAATTGCTTATTCATGACCGCCGCGAGCGGCAGGCAGCAGAACGACTCGAGGCACGCCTCGTAAATGCGCTCAGAGTACTTGTGCTTGCCTAGATGATGAGGAGTGGAGGCGTCAGCGCGATCCAACGCGTCGCGTCGTGCACGAGTACGAAAGACGTACACTCGGTTTTGAACGTGAAGTAGTCGGTCAAGTGCCGGCACTCGTGGTTGCCGCGCAGCAAGAACAGCGTCTCCGGGTACCAAATCTTGAGCGCCCACAGGTACAGCACGCACTCGATCGAAAAGTAGCCGCGGTCGACATAGTCGCCGAGGAACAGGTACTTTGTGGTCGCTGGGTCGCCGCCGACCTCGAACAGCTTCATCAAATCGAAATACTGGCCGTGAATGTCACCGCACACTAAATGAGCGAGAGAGCCAGGTCAATTCAATGATTCCACCAGGATCACGGGCGACAATCAATCCGGTACCGGTGATGGGCGCGTCGACCTCGAGCATGTTGGGCTCATTGCGTAGGATCTCGGTGCCCTTGCTCAAAATCCACAGCGCCTGCTCCTCGGTGATGCGGCCCTCGTGGAAGAAATGGTTGCGCAGAAACTCAATGTCGGGCTTGGTCGGGTCTCTTTTGCTGAAAAACTGCTCGCGCGTCGGCTTGGTCGTGATGGGCGCCGGCACGTCTATGACAGAAACACGTCGCCCAAGTCAGTCGTCCTGCTCGCACTCACACACCTCCACACCCGCATCAGACGGGAGCAAACGTAAGCAAACGTGAGCACGTACCCTTCATGATGCGCTCCTTGGTCGAGTACTTCTCGCCCGAGTCGGCAATGTGAATCGAAAAATCGACCGTTGGGATCGGGAGCGTGTTGGCTGCCATGGTGGAAGACTAATCGAGCGTGGACATGGGAGGAGACACGAATCAGGTCGGGTTCACGACACGGCGAACGCCGTGATTCGGCGCGTGGGCGCCACGAATCACGGTCACGGTCTCGCGGGCGCGTAGGGCAACGTTCTCACGCACGAGAATGGACAATACCGTTCAGAACTTGACGCGAGGAAGAGGATCAAAATAGAGCGGCTGGTCGTCGACACGACAATCGTCAAGACACTTGGCCCGAGAGGAAGCGCGAGCTGGTTGGCCAGTTGAGGGCGAGCCGAGACGCTTGCTCCGTCAGAAGAGGGAAGGTGGCACCCCGCGGTCAAGGGGCCGGGGTTGGATCGGTGCAACGAGGCGAGACACGCAGCGACGGTGCGTTGCAGCGGGTCCGAGGGCACGAGAGTAGCGGGAAACAGGTGCCGTTGGCGGATCGATACCGCACGGGACAGATTCCGCGGCAGCAGCGGGGGGAGACGCGTCGGCGGGACAAAGGGGTGCGCGACCCGGTCGGGAGCGTGACGGGAGCAGCAACCACGCGGGGGGGCGAGAGGAGGCGAGTGCACGGAGTTGGGCCGTCGCGTCGGGGACAAGAGCACCGGCGAGCGAGGTCGGGAGAGGAGGAAGAAGAGCAGGGTGAGGGCGAGCTTGGCAGGCAGGTCGCGCGACCCGCGTCTCTTGTCTCTTTCAGCCTTTTTTGATCACTGCGGCAGCGTCGCGTTGGGTGCGGTTGCACACCTAAGTCACGCGTGCGCCTTGTGAGATGCAAGATGCTGTCTCCCACTCTCTGTTGCGCTATTCTTCCTGCTCTTCTGGCACCTGTTGGTGCCCGTTCGCGCTTCTTTGCGCGGTGTTGTGGGCGATGAGGTCCGCTCTGAGCGTGCGTGATGGAAGCGCACAGCGGACGAGGAGCGGAGGCACGCAGTTGGCACAGAATAGTTATCTATATACAAGACCGAAAAACCAACGGAAACTGCCCGCGCTCACACCCAAACGCCGGCCTGCAAGGACATCCCAAAATTGAACGGCAAACAGCGGCAATCAGCGGCAATCGGACTCAAACACGAGTCCCCTGAACGTAGACGGCGGCAATCGGCGGGTCGGCCATCTGGTAGATGATGTGGCGCCAGTCGGGGTTGTCAATCACCACGAGGTCGCCAAACTTGCCCGGCTCGAGCGAGCCGCGGTCCGCCTCCTGGTGGAGAGAGGCTAGATAGTGTCGAAGATCGTGGTGAGCAAAAATTCAAGACCAATCTGTCCCGATCCAAGCCATAATACGTACCAGCCGCGTTGATTGTCGCGGCCACGAGCGCCTCGTTCATCGTCATTTTCATGTTCACACACGACAGGTTCATGACGTGCGGCATCGACATGCAGTGCGCGTTCGGGTTAAAATCGGACCCGAGCGCGACCGGCACACCGCTGTCAATCAGCTTGCGTGCCGGCGGCGGCGCGATGCGCAGGACATAGGCCGTGGTCGGGAGCAGCGTCGCGAAAATCGTGTTCTTGGCCATCATTTCCATGTCGCGGTCCTGCACTTCCTCGAGATGCGAAATCGCGCGCGCGCCAAGCTGCGCGCCCACCTCGCCCGAGGCCATGGCATGCAGCTCGTCACCGTGGAAGTTGATGGCCCACCCGAGCTCCTTGCCGCGACGCAGGACGGCTTCGGTCTCGGCACGCTCAAAGACGCCCTTCTCGTAGAAGACGTCAATGTTGTCGACGTGCACGGTGCCCGTCTCAACGGCGCGCACAATGGCCGGAATCTGCTCGTCGATAATCTCCTGCGTGTAGGCGGCGAGCGTCTTGTCCTTCGGCACCGAGTGGCCGCCGAGGTAGGTGATCGACAGCTTGAGCGCGTGGTGCGACTTGTTGTGGCGCGTCAGCACACGCAGCATCTTGACCTCGGTCGCCGTGTCAAGACCATACCCGCTCTGTTTTTTGTTGTTGTTCCGCAGGACCGCGAGACGCGTTAGATGATGCTCGATCATGCCAATTCACCTCGTTGAGTAGAAACAGAACATACCTTGGCCTCAGCAAACGTCGTGCCGAGCTTGATCATCCGGTCCATGCGCTTTTGCAAGTCGGCAAACAGCGTCTCGTCGGACGCGGCGCGCGTGTGCTGGACCGTGAACCCGATCCCGCCCCCAGCCTTGTGAATATCGAGGTAGGTCGCGCCCGCCAACTTGAGCGCGAATTCGTGGACGCGATCACCGGCAAAGACAGGGTGCGTGTGGCCATCGACAAAACCGGGCACAATCGACTGACCCGTGCAATCAATCTCAAATTCGACGTGCGTCGAGTCGTGCAGGAACCACGGCTGCGCCTCGAGCGTGTCGAGCGGGCCAACGTAGACGATGCGGCCGGCCTGGTCGACGAGCAGCGAGGCGTTTTCGAAGATGGCGACCTGGTCCATGGCGGCGCCCGACTTGTGCGTCTCGCCGTGCGCGCAGACCGTCACGATCTGCGCCGCGTTGCGGAAGAGCGACCGGAAGACGGTGCCGGACGCGACCGGGTTCGCGGCCATCAGGTAGGGCGGCAGGGCAGTCATTTTTGTTGGTTGGTGCTGGTCGTTGCTGGTCGTTGCTGGTCGTTGCTGGTCGTTGCTGGTCGTTGCTGGTGGCGAGATTAGATCTGCGGGCGAGCAGCACCCGCGGTTGGCCTTGGGTGGGGTATTGCAGACGTTCGCACGACGGGAGCGGGGATCAGAGCGGGCGACCTCTCACCCTTTATCGAGCTTCTCCACCTCGCAGATCCGTTGAGATCATGGTGATCAGGACGGCGACGAGGCCTGAACGGGTGGAGGTGGCTGGCATGCGGCTTGGCCTGCGGTGAAATGGCGCGTTATGGTTCACGTCACTCGCCTGTCAGTGCTGTCCGAAGTTGCGCCCAGCGTCCCTGCCAGCTGGCGTTTATTGAATCCACTTCGTGGTGATCGCACTCCCGTCAGTCGCGCTGCTCTCGCTCCTGCTCTAGTCGTTTGCTCGTTGCCAACCACGACCAACCGCAGCCCACGCAAGGACCAGCATCATGGACGAGACCGCTAACCAGCACGCGGCCGAGGAGCGCGATCGGCCGGCTGCGACGGCCGCTGACAGCATCAACGAGACAAGCTCGCCACCCGATCCGCGCGCCGCTTTGGACGCTCTGAGCAGCAACTTCGAGCCAGCCGCCGTCCCCGCACCCTCCAAGTCGTCGGGCTGGGGCTGGGCGTCGTGGGGTGCAAATCTCGTCACGTCCGCCGTCAAGTCGCTCGAGCAACTGGACGTGAACCAAGTCGCGTCGACGGCAACCAGGCTTGGTGCGTCCCCAAGTGCTCGTCCCTGCGGATCACCACTCCACGAAGCAATGTCCAGGAATAGCTGACGCGCAGCGGTTCGGTTGTGGCCAGGGTCGACTGTCACACAAGTCGCGACGAAGGGCATTGATCGCGTCTACGCGACCTTGGATCCCGAGTTTCAGCACGATGAGGCCGCCCAACCTCCTGCCTCGACCGAAAACGACAGGTTGGCCGGGTCCTCGTCAGATACGCAGCGCGAACGCGCGACTGCCGCCAAACCGGACGCGCCAGTAGCCGAAGACGAAGTGGAGCGTCTCAAGGTCCGTTTCCAAGTCTTCTCCACCTGAAAGGAATCGATGTTCGCGGTGCATGACTGACAAGTGAAGTTTGGCCCTGACATATAGCGAACCGCGGGCCACGCCGCCGAGACCGTCCTGTCCTCGATTGACAAGACTTTTGATTTCGCGTCGGATCTGCTCGGAAACGCAGTTCTGGTCTGCAATTTTGTTGAGCCTGGTCGGCATTTTCCCCCACTTGCTGACCTGCTTCATGTATAGACGGGCTACCGCACGGTCGCGTCCGAGACCAGCAAGGTCACCAAGCGCGTCGAGGAGCTCGCCACAGACCCGACCATGACCCACGCCGTCGCGCAATCGCGTGGTCTCGCGTCGCAGGGCATCGGTGCCCTCGAGCAGCTCGGCAAGACGGCGTTTGACGTGATCTCGGGCGTGAGGCCAACGACCGAGTCGTCGGCAAACCGCTCTGCCCCTGCCGGTCCCGCTGCTTCATCAGACATGACTGCCGCACCCGCGTCGTCGCTCTCTGCCCCTGTCAATGCTGCGGTTCCGCTCGTCGGCTTGCAGTCTCTCAGCACATACTTTGAGCAGGCCATGGGCGCGCAGCACCTCGAAGCGCTGCAGACCATCGCGTCGGAGACGCAAGTCAAGCTCGCGGCGAGCCCGCAGGCGGCGGTTCCTGACTATGTGGCCAAGTGCAAGACGCTCGATGAACAGCTCAACCTGGAATCGTTCTTGGACACGCTCGACCAGGACACGCAAATCACGAACGAGTTTGACGAACTGGTGCGTTGTTACTTGGACAAGAACTCGCAACTCGAGACGCAACTGACGAGCAAGGTCGATGTACATCACTGGAATAGGCGACAGCAGCGCAGAAGCTCGACATGCACGGCGCCGACCAGGCCGCCGACCAGCTCAAACAGCTCACGACCACGGCGCGCGAGTCGCGCGATCACGCGACAGCCCGCCAGCACCTCGCCAAGTTTGCCGCCTTGGCGTGCGAGCAGGTTCGCAGAACTATCTGCCTAACCAATTCACCGGCTCCTTGACTGATCCGTGTGCTGGCGATGATTTCTAGCTGCTCCGCGCCGCCGAGGAACTGCTGCTCAAGATTGCCGCCGACGAGTCCGTGGACGCGGTTGCTGCCGCGTCGGCGTTGCGCACCATCATGACTGTGCTGCTGCAAGGCCTGCAAGTCATCGGCACCCTGTACGCGGGCGACTTGGACGGAATTGATGAGGTACGTTCCGCTCAATTGTTTGTTTGTTTGTTGCGCGCGCTGGTACTCACGAGATGAGATGTCGGTCTGGCAGACGCTTTCGGCCGACCAGATCGACGATGACACGAGCATGAGCATGAGCTACGTGCAGGAGGCCATGGAGGCCGTGGCCACGGTGCTCAAGCTCGCGTTGTGCCGTTCGATGGGCCAAACTGAGTCGGTCTCGACCAAGGAAACCGTGGGCGACGCGCACCCAGGTGAGGCCTACGCGCATCCGGTCGAGACTGCTCAGCCGGCAACCGAAGCCAAGACCGTGGGGTCTGACGAGTAATGTGTGGACTTACATTCGCAATACATGTAATCATGATCACGGCGGGTATGAACGCGCTACTGGCACGGTGTCGAGCCGGCCGAAGACTTTAGGCGAGGACTGGTGCGAGGGCGTGTTTCAGCGCGGCTTAACGCCGCTTGACCGCGGCAACGCTGCGCTGTCCATCGCGCCAAGGCTTGATTACTCGAAGACCCCGGTGCGAAGCCGGGAATCAACGGGGATCAGCGCGGACAAAAGCGGCACGCCCAGCGAAGGTCTGCGAAGGTCCCCGAGCGCGCCATCGTTTTTTGCAGGGTTGCAGATCTAAATGCCAGGCCTTTGAATCGGCAGGGACGGATGTTCCTCTCGTCAGCAAAGCGGGGCGCAAAACGCGCGTTCGCCAACCGATCTCTCGCTCCCGCCTTGCTTCTCCACCGCGACCACGCACGTACCCGCTCCCCCGCGACTCGCCGCATTCTCTCGCCCTCTCTCTACTTTCGACAACCGATCATGGGTGGCAAGAAGACCAACAGCGCCAAGCCGTCGACCCCCGCCGCCAGTACATCTAGTGCCTCAACCCCCGGCGCTACTGCTCCCGCTCCCGCTCCGACCACGACCTCCACCCCCAACATGTCCATTGCTCGCCAAAACTACCACGACGCCTGCATCGAGGGCCTGAACCAGCAGATCAACATGGAGCTTGTACGTTCGCAGTGCTCCACTTTCATGATCTCGCTTGCTGCCGAGTGCTGACCGACCAGCGCGTTTCCGCGCGTTCCCCCGTTGATAGAAAGCGTCGCACATCTACCTCTCGCTGCACGCCTACTTCTCGCGCGACAACATTGCCCTGCCCGGTCTCGCTCACTTCTTCAAGCAGTCTTCGGACGAGGTGCGCTTCGCGGTCGTTCTTGCCCACAGCTCCACTTCCGAACCAAGTCGCTGATCGCTCCTCGACGGCCATGCGTTCTAGGAGCGCGAGCACGCGCAGAAGATGATCGACTACCAGATTGCGCGCGGCGGCAAGGGTACGTTCTATCGATCAGCTGAGCGAGAGTTCTCGGCCCAGTCGCCTCAGTTCAACGACCTATCGATGGAGCGTGTCTCTAACCCTCCCTGGTCGCTTGTCCACCACCTAGTCGTGCTGCAATCGATCGCGGCGCCCGAGATTGAGTGGCAGTCGGCCAAGAACGCCATGGAATTTACTTTGTCGCTCGAGAGGGAAGTTAACAAAGCGCTTCTGCAGCTGCACGCCGTCGCCGACCAGAACTCGGACCCGCACATGGCCGATTTCATCGAGTCGGAGTTCCTCGGCGAGCAGGTTGAGGCCATCAAGAAGATCTCGGACTTGCTCACGCAGCTCAACCGCGTCGGCGCCGACGGGCTCGGCCTCTACCTGTGGGACAAGGATCTGCAATAAGCGCACTAAGCGCGCGTGCTCTGCCTCGCCCGTGGTTGGGCGCCGTCAAGGCGTGCTCGAAGGCGTTTCGGCTGGCGCTCGTGTTGGCGTGTCGTTGTGGTCAGTTGGTGGTGATATTTTTCGGCGGTTTGCACCAGTTTTAGGTTGGGATTTATCGTAAAGAAATCAAAAAACGATTTCCTTGCCCACAGGAACATGCACGACCACGTCAGATAGCTCTTTGTCGTGTCGGCGCCCACGAATCGCCATTTCCATTTGCTCGTACATTTTCGCTGCACCATCGACACACGTCGAGCGCGTCATGATATTGACGTGACAGCGTCGACTGACGGCCTACGACTTGCTGCAAGTGCAAGAGTACTGAATATCCAGCGCAACCCGTCGTTTCCGGCTCCAGCAACACCTCACGCATCGCTCGACACGACAAGTCATTGCCAATCGCTCGCTTGGACCATTCTGTGACGAGCGACGCTCTTCCCGTCACGGCTCCGCGCAAATCCGCGGCCATTCGACCGATTTCCATCATCAAAATGGACCGAATCTTTCCCGGCTGCAGCAATTTCGCCGATTACCATCTGATCAATCAGGTGGGCGAGGGCACGTTTGGGTATGGGCGGTTCTCCGATATCTCTCCGGGGAGAACGAGGTCGTGATCTTTTTTGTGGACAGCGAGGTGCACAAGGGCGAGTCGAAGTCGGGCGAGGTCGTGGCCCTCAAGCGGCTGCGCATCGAAAAAGAGACTGAAGGGGTCCGTGATTCTATCACGTTCTGTCATTACCACGCGGTGGAGACGGTGCGACTGACGAGGGTCGTCTCCACCCCGTCCAGTTCCCGATCACGGCGATTCGCGAAATCAAGCTCTTGAAGCAGCTGCAGCACCCGAACGTGGTGAGTCTCGTCGACATGGCGGTCAAAAGCTACGGTCGCACGGGCGCCGCGTCCGAGGTCTACATGGTGTTCCCGTACATGGAGCACGACCTGAGCGGGCTCATCGACAACCCGAGCGTGCACATGGACATGGGACAAATCAAGTCGTACAGCCAGCAACTGTTCAAGGGGCTCGAGTATTTGCACCGGCACTATATCCTGCACCGCGACTTGAAATGTTTGTGCTGCAGCTCGTGTTTTACCTGGAGCCTGTGTTTTTTGTCCGCCCCGTTCTTGTGGCCCTGACCGTGCTCGTTCATTGACTGTTAGGCGCGAACCTGCTCATCAACAACCGCGGCGTTCTCATGATCGCCGATTTCGGTTTGGCGCGGCCCTACGACCCAAACTCGACTAGCAAAATGACGTCGCTCGTCGTGACGCGGTGGTACCGGCCGCCAGAACTACTCTTGGGCGCATATCACTACGGCTCGGCCATTGACTTGTGGGGCGCCGGGTTCGTTTTTTTCCACGCCGCCGTCTTTTCTCTCTCTCCCCTGTTCCCGAAACTGACTCTCACGGACTCTGCTCTAGTTGTATTCTCGGCGAAATGATCAAGCGCAAGGCCTTGTTCCAGGGCAACTCGGACACGGAGCAGCTCACGACGATATTCAGCGTGTGCGGGTCACCCAACGACATTGACTGGCCCGAATGGCGCGACTGCATGACGCGACCCGAGACGATTCGCGAGTTTCCGCAGCACCCGCGGCAGCTCAAGGAAACGCTGCGACCGTTCTTTGAGCAGTGCAGGTGCGTGGCGCGGCTCCTGCTGTCCATGGACTTGAGTGGTCAGGTTGGACTCAAATGCCGTTCTCTCTTTCCCCGTTGTGGCTAGGTTCGCACCCGACGATCTCATGCTCGACCTGATCAACCAGTTGCTCGTGCTGCGACCCGAGAGCCGGTTGACGGCGACCGGCGCCCTCGAACACCCGTGGTTCATTCAACCGCCTCTCCCGACCCCGCCGGAAAAGCACGATTTCCGTCCCTACATCTCCTCGGTCCAGTACGCACGATTGGCTCACGCGCACCCGCCATAGAATCCCCCCAATTCAGCAAGACTGCCACGAGTACGAAGTGCGCAAGGCCAAAGGCGAAGCCGCTGCAGCAGCCGCTGCCGCCGCCGCCGCTGCTGTCGCAAACGAACCGCGCGGCCGGCACCCGCACTACCACATGCACCCACAGCAGCAGCCGCACTACCACGGCGGCGCGCCACCACCATCACGCGCGGGTCACGGCGGACAGCCGGGGATCCCACTCCCGACCCGACCGGCAAATGCGCCGATCCCGGTCTCGCGCGGGTTCCCGTCCGCATCGGGCTCGGCCGCGGCGTCGCGCGGTGGTGCGCCGGCCAACAGGGGGTATGGTGCGCGTCCCACGGAGCATGATGGGGCCGAGCCCGGGTGGGAGAACCGACAGGAGAGGGATTACCCGCTTGAGGCGCCTGACCGACGCGTGCGGCCATCGGCGGGTGGTGGTGGGGGAGGGGGTGCCGCGGGTGGGCCGTACCGGTCGGCGGATGCGGGACGTGAACCGGCGCGTCGTGTGGAGCACCGATCGCGGTATTGAGTGCGTGCTGCGTATTGTATCTAGGTCTTGAATTGTGTGTCAGGATTTTGGGACCTTGGTTGGTGGATTGCGCAGTTGCAGCTCCGAATTCGACGGCCAAAGCACTTGTTATCACGAAGCAAGAGCCCTGACCGGGACCAAGTCTGTCTCCGCCATGGAACGATGCAGACGCAACCGAGCTATGTATATATATATTCGAAGGGAACCAGTGAGGCGACAACGTCCTCCCCCTGGGCACAGCCACCGCGCACCGACCGAGCGCGCACCAGCGTCGGCTATTGGTGTTGCAAGAACGCGCCAACGGCGCCGAGGTACCCCTCGTGTCGCAGGAACAACGCACGCGTCGACCCCTTGGACCAGAAGTTGATGGCGTAGGACAACGTGTGCATCGTGATCGGGTGCCCGCAGATGAAGTACCCGCCAAAGTAAATGCGCGTGATCCCGTGCGCGCGCGCGTTCAAGTAGGCAATCTGGCCGATATTGTTCGAGACCATGTAGAGCAGCGACCGCGACACGTCGTGAATCGAAGTTGCGGCACGATCGTCGGCGTTCATTTTGAAGACCTTGCCAAAGGTCGACGCGATCGTCGTCGACTTGAGCCCAATCTTGCCGTAGTCCATGCCGTAAATGTCGCCCACGAGCATGTCGACGTGCGTGTTGTCGCCCGTCGTTGAGAGTTGCAGCATGTCGTCGAAGGATGGGGTTGCGCCGGTCGGGTTTTGCGCGCCGGCGATCATCGACATGAGGCCCCAGTAGGTGCCGCCGCCGAGCGACGTGCCGGACACGCGCTCGCACTCGTTTTCGCCCGTGACCTTGAGGATCGACACGCCGGAACCAATGTTGACGAGCTAGACGGGTAAAGAATTCGGATGAGAATGGCTCGTGACGGGCGAGAGTCGTGGGCATTGGGATTCGCGGCGACGCACCATGTACGGGTAGGCTCCTGCGGGCGGTGTCTCCTCGAATTGGATCGGCTCGTCTTCCCGGTAGGCAAAGACCTCGCGCGGCACGTACTTGACGAGAAAGTTGAGCCCTGACAATAGGAGCGACCACCGTTAGAACCGCGAATCGCACGCACCGCCAGCGCAAAAACGGGAGAAACGCACCCTTGACCAAACACTCCATTTCATCGTACTTGTAAATCGTCACGCCGAGCTCCTGCACCAATCGGTCATGGAACTTGTGCGCACCCCCACCCGTCGCGAGCAAGATCCGCATGCACGGTGGTCCGTCCGGGTGCAATGCCGCGTGCGCCGACTCTTGGTCCTCGAATAGCGCGCGAATAAACGCAATGCACTCGGTCATCTTCTCCGTCTCAAACTTGACAAAGTTGAGCCGCCCGCCCGACAGGCCATTGGGCGACTCGGTGCGTGATGACGGGCGCACGTCGTCACTTTGGCCATTCGGTGTGCGCGCACGCAACGTCGCTTCGCTCATGCTCGATTCGGGCGACGCGCCCGTCGGGGTCACGGCACCGCTGCGCGCGTGCACGCCTTGTCGCGTAAAGTAGGCGACTTTGGCGAGACTGCCGCCAATCTAGCGGACCGGCCGGCATTGGACGTCAGCCGGCGTGTCGGCGACCACCATGCGGATCGCGACGACGACGCGTACGTCAATGGCGATATGTGGAACGTGGTCGTTGTGCTCTGGGAACACAATGTCGCGAATCCCGCGCAAGCTGACTTCCTCGCCCAGATGGACGCCGGCCAGGTTCATCATTTTCGGTCGCGGTAAGTTGACAGTCCGCCACGGTTGGCGAGTCGGGTAAAGTCGAGAAGAGTCTGGGCACGCGCGGGGCTGCTGGCGCGTCGGCAGCAACAAGATTGCAGGAAGTTGGTGCTCGTTCTCGCAAGGCTAGTCGGTTGCCTTGCAGTTGATTGTTGGCCACCTGTGAGGTCGCGCGGCTGGCAGCAGTGGCAGGTCCAAGTCGTGGTTCGTGCACAGCGGGCTCGGCGGCGCTCGACTTGCAGCGTACAGGCAGGCGGGCGTCGGTTACGTTCTTTGGCTGGCGGGGAGGAAAGAATGTGAGCATTTGGAGCAGGGGAAGCGGTTCTTTTAGATGGTGGTCGTCGCCGTGATCAAAGTCGTGGTCAGAGGCGACCAGGCGGACAAACGCTCAAGGCCCCAGGCGGCACGTCGGCCTCTCTCTCGGCGTTGGCCGGAACGTGCCGACCGCCTCGACTCTGACCAACCTGACCAGCGCACCCCATGTGACCGCGATTGAAGAGACTGTTCAAGAACCGCCACTGCAAGCGACGCGCGGGGCGTCAGATGCATTCGAGAATGCCTGCTTTCGTATGCGCCGGTAACGGGCGCACGTCGCGCACCGCGCGCGCTGAGGGCCGCCGTTGCTGCACAATCATGAGCCGCTCCGGACGTTGTGGCGGCGCCAAGTGTTCCTTCGACGACATCACGGCGCCACATCGCACCCACACAAATTGGTCCCATATTCCGCCCGGCCCTATGCCGCATCTTACACGCCCTGCATCCACACTCCACCGACTTAATCCCGCGGTTCCGGCTTGATAGCGGCAGCCGCAGCCGCCGCCGACGCGCGTCGGCTACTGCTTGTCGCTCGTGCCGGCCCCTCGAGCGGCAACGGCGCGCGTTCCTGGTCGCCACCCGGTGGTGGGCGCGGCGGTGGCGACACGTCCTCGTCCATATGCTCGTCCTCGTCGCCACCATCGTTCTCTTGCGTGGCCTCGATCCGCGCACGCTTGCTCCGGCGGCCCGCACCCCCCGCGGCGATGGCCGGGTACAGGTCACCCGGCAGCGGGATCTTCTCGCGGCACGTCGGGCACACGGGATCGCGGCCACGCGTGGCAATGGTTTCCAGACACCGGCGGTGAAATTGCGCGTCGCCGGTTGGGCATGCGACGGGCTAGTGTGGGGCGGTGGTGAGTGAGAGACGCGAAGTGGAGCCAGGGTGAGCGGGAGTGCGGGGTACCCACCATCAAGACGAGGTTTGCACACCTCCCGCACTTGGGCAAGTCGGCGTACTGTGCCTCGAGGTACCGCCGCAGTTCCGTGAGCGTGCGCAGGCCGAGCGTGTAGACGCCCGGCGTTCTAGAATGGCACACATGGTGCGTCAGGTTCCGCCGTCCAGGACAGCTCCGTCTTGTTGGAGAAATGGTCAACGCACGTCTTTTCCAACCAACCATCGTCAACCAGCTTGGACATGACCTGGTCCTCGAACCCGCGCTTCGTGATCCCCTTGTTGGCCGGAATCTCGTTGAGCAAGTCCATGGACGACACTTGTCCGCCGGGCGCCTGGGCGATCACGCCAATCATTTTGCTGAAGACCTGGATCTCAATGGGCTTGAGATTCGTCGCGAGCTGCGACGGCTCATCGGCTTGGCTGTTGTACTGGAATCATCGGCGTCAATTGTGACCAAGTTCGCACGGATCTAGCCGGACCCGCCCCCCCCCCCCCTCGAAGAAAGAACCGCGCCACGCACCAGAATATAGTATGAGACCGGGCGCGTATGGTGCTCGACGAAATGAATCATCAAGTTGAACTGATCGAGCCCTTGATTGATTTGCTGCACGACCGTCGGTAGCTCGGCCGCGTTGAAGGGCACTACCGTTGCAATTACTCTTGCTCAGCCGCTTGAACGGCCCCAAAACATGACTTGAACATTGATAATACATTCACAGGCAGAGCAGCAGCGCTGGTAGAGGGCCACGGCCTCTTCTTCGAGCAAGAACGGCCGCCGCATCCACGACTGCACCAGCAGCCGACGCAGATTCTGTTGTGCTTCGTCGGCCATGGTGGATTGCGCCAAGTTGCTCGGCGTCAGCGGTTGGTTGATTGCATGAATTCGTTGTGCGCGGAGCTGACATGCAAGTCAGCTGGTCGTGAAGGTGCAAATTTCAGAGATCCGAGTGACTCAAACGCAGGTCACCCTGCTGCTGTGACTCGCCGCCGGGCAAGAACATCCCGACCATGGTTTGCAGGAGGCGCACCAGCACACCGGCAAGCCAGGCGGTGGTTTGATCGGTTGTGAGTGTGCTGGTTTGACGGCCGGCCGATTTGCTGGTTTGGTGGTTTGATGTCTTCAAACGAAAGGTTTGGAGGCCAACGTTGGCAGAAAGTTTTTATCAAGACTTCGCCAACAGTACACGCGAGAAACGCAACTGGAGGGAAGAACGCGACCGGCAGGGACAAACGACCACTCACAGGCGGGCAGGACCCACGAGTAGCCAGAAAAGGGAGGGGGAGAGGAGGGACGTCGGCCAGCGGGCGGCAGCGGTCGCAGGCAACGCAGAGACAGAGGAGGAACGAACAGCCAGCAAACTCGGAAGGCGCACAGCACAAAAACGTCGGAAACGCGAAAAAAGACAGCGAAATAACGAACGGGCACGGCGTCGACGACAATCGGCGTGGGGTCCTGCGCTTTTACAGGATGATGCACGCCTTCTTCTTCTTCTTCGGGTAGAGAAGCGCGGCGCGCGTCGCGTGCTCAAAGACCTCACGCACGCCCTCGTTGTTCTTGGCCGAGCACTCGAGGTACTTGAAGGCGTTGATGTGGTTGGCGACAGCGATACCCTGGAGAAGTCATCATGGCAAGCAGCAAGGGTGAGTTTGGGACCAGTCATACGCGAAAAGGCTCAAAAAGCGCACCTCCTCGGACGTGACCGGCTTCTGGCCGTTGCGGCGCAGCTCCTGGATAGTGCGCTCGTCGTTGCGCAGGTCGCGCTTGCAGGCAATGAGCAGGATCGGCAGACCGGCGCAGAAGTGCAGCACCTCGGAAATCCACTTTTCCTTGACGTTTTCGAGCGAGTCGGGCGAGTCGACGGCAAAGCAAATCAAAATGACGTGCGAGTCCGGGTAGGACAGCGGGCGCAGTCGATCGTAGTCCTCTTGGCCGGCCGTATCCCACAGCGCGAGCTCAACGTGCTTGCCGTCAACTTGGACGTCGGCGACGTAGTTCTCGAAGACGGTCGGGACGTATTTCTGCAGACAAAGAAAGGGCGGAAAAGCGTGCGTTGGTAGTTACTCGGGACGGATCGAGAGATGCGGATCGTCAAGCGTCGAGCGTAGCAAAGCGAGAGTCGCGACATACCACCGGGAAGACGCCCTTAGAGAAGACGATGAGCAGACACGTCTTGCCGCACGCACCGTCACCGACAATCACGAGTTTACGGCGGATTTCGGACATGATGGGCGTGGAAGGCGGGCCGGGGTGCGCGTGTTACTGAACGAAGACTGCTGCGTGGGGCGTGACGAGTTTCGGGTCAGCGATGCTGCGAGATATGTTGCAACCGAATGCAGGCCGCGCGCGACGGAGGGAGCAAGCAAGGGAAGGCGAGACGACGAGAGGAGAGAGAACGAGGACAGGCCGGTGCCTGTCCAGAGGCGTGCGATGCGAGGGCGGCGGCGACGGATCCGCAGCGCAGTGGCAGGAGGCCCTGCGTCAACGCAACGTCGGCCCTAGCGTGTCCCTGGCCAGCCGCGGTTCCAGATCTGGGCGGGTTCGAGGCAGAGACATGGCGGTGCATGCCGTGCGGCACGGGCATACGTGGCGACACCACAGCTGTTCCGCGACGACGAGTGCTGGGCGGCTGCTCGACAACGCGGCCGATCTCTACGCGAGCCGTGACCATGTCCAGCGGCTGCAGGACCGCCATCGTGTCTCGCCACCGCCACCTGGCTCCACCAACGACACGCTGCAATCGTGGGCCAGGGGCAAGACGAGGGCCGACGTGCAGCAGAGTGGCGCGGGGAGGGCCGTTGGACTGTCGGACAAGGCGCAGGCGGTAGAAGGGGTTGGGAGAGCGCGCGACCGCATGTGCCCGTCGCAGGCGACGACGTACACTCAGATGGCGGCGAAGATCGAATTGGCGCTCGGGCGACGCGTGCTGGGCGCCACGGAGAACTGCTGCAGGCGGGCGTGCAGGCGCGACGTAGTCGCGGCTGATGGCGTGTGTGTGTGCGATGGGGCCGGCACGCGTGTCGGGGGGGACGTGGGGTCCGCGCGAGTCAATTTCAAGGCGGATCCGTCGCAATGCAACGGCGAGCAGGCAGCGGGCGGCGGCGACTGCGAGGTTGGTGGTGGTGGTGGTGGTGGTGGTGGTGGTGGTGGTGGTGGTGGTGGTAGAACGGTGGTGTCGTGGGGTGGTGGCGACCGTAAAGCGAGCGGCGGCGGCGTGTGGTTGCAACTTGGTCGCGCGTGTTGCGTCAGGCAGGCCGCCCAGAGTTGTTTTTGAGCGAGTTTGCGGCAGCGATTGTTGGCCGCGGCGAGGGCACGAAAGCACGGTCACGCCCCCGTGACAGGCCTGACGCTCCTCTGCTTCTTGCCGCTCTCGCTTGCAAATTTGCAGCTCGTCAACGTCGTGGACTTGGACTCGACGTCGACCCCGTCAGCTTCTCCACAATAAAGCGCCTGCACGACACGCGACTACCGGCATAGGATCAAGCTCAGCGCCTTGCTGCCACCGCCCCGACCACCAGCGTTGCCACCACCACCGCTCAAGCCATGTCCGATAGCGACGACGATGTCGGCCCCATGCCCATGCCCGCCGAAGCTCTCGACGACCGCCCTCGGAAAAAGCAAAAGCGCAAGCGTATGTCGCGCGCTGGTGCTCCAAATACGCCCCGACCAACCAATCGAATTCACGACCTGACGCCGAACGCGAACCACTGCTTCCTGCAGATGCCGACGCTCTCGTGCACGAGAGAATCTACCTCGACCAGCTGCCCTGCACCGAGCTCTACGAAATGTCCTACATGCATCGCGATGTGCTCTCCTACACGGGCGTCTCCAAGTACGCGCGCGCTCGCCTTTTGCAGACGCTCGTGCTGCGCTCGCCACGGTCGCTTACTCTGGCCGCCCGCTTTCTTTTCTGGGCGCACACCAAAGCAGGACCGAATATATCATCACGACGTCGGTCGATGGCCACCTCAAGTTTTGGAAAAAGAGCGACAATGGCATCGAATTCGTCAAGCACTTTCGCGCCCATCTCGGTGCGTGTTCGCCGACACGCCGGGCGACGGCCAGATCGACTGCATACTGGGTGGAGAGCTTACCCGTCATTTGGCTCTCGCTAGGCGAGGTGTGCGGCATGTCGATCAACAGCCAGGGCACGCTCTTGGCCACTATCAGCCCGACCAAGGAACTCAAGATCTTTGACATCGTCAACTTCGGTATGGCGACTGCAAAACGAGTTGTTGGTCTGGACGAATCCACTCTGCAATATGAATTACTCTCTTACCGTCGCAATGGATTGGTGTGTGCGTGCGTGTTTGTCGTTGCTAGACATGATCAACATGCTCAGCCTGGATTTCGTGCCCGCAACCGTCGCATGGACGTTCCAACCCGGTCAGCCGCTCACAATGGTCGCCGTGTATGTTCCCTACCAACGTCGTTGCCGCGCAAACCGCTGGATGACTGACCTGTTTTGCTTCCACAGATCGGATGCCCACTCCGGCTCCATTTTCCTCTTTGACGCACAGTCGGCCGAGACCAAGCCGCTGCACATGGTCACGCTGCATCGCGATCCGGTGGTCGTCATGAAGGTGTGTATTCTTTCGTGCCCTCTGCATCTCGTTGCACCACCGGCCCTCGGCGCTTACTCTGATCACGCTCAAACAGTACAACGAGCGGTACGACTGCGTCGTGAGCATCGACGCAACGGGCATGATCGAGTACTGGTCCCCGTCGTCACCACTCGACGTGCCCTCGTCTGTGACCTGGTCGTTCAAGTCCGACACGGACCTCTACGAGTACCGCAAACTCAAGGCCGCACCGAGCAGTCTCGATTTCTCGCGCGACGGCCAATTTTTCGTCACCTATGGCCTCGCCGACCGACAAGTGCGCGTGTGGCGGTTCCTCACGGGCAAGCTCTTCCGCAAGTACGACGAGTCGTTGCAGGCGCAGTCAGAAATGCAACAGGCCGGGACGGCGATTACGCGGCTCGACGACATGGAATTTGGCCGCCGACTGGCCGTCGAACGCGACCTCGAGGCCAATGAGCACGCGCGCAAGTACGCCAATGCGATCTTCGATGCGTCCGGCACGTTTGTGCTCTACGCGACTTTGCTCGGGATTAAAGTCGTCAATATTCACGCGAATCGCGTGAGCAAGCTGATTGGCGCCGCCGAGTCGCACCGGTTCCTGCATCTGTCGCTCTACCAGGGCGCGCCGCGCAAGAAAAAGGTGGTCACGCTCGCCATGGCCTCGTCCGAAAACCCCAACTTGCAGGATGCTGGCGCGATTGACCCGACGCTCTTCGCGACGGCCTACAAGAAGAACCGGTTTTTCCTGTTCACGCGGCGCGATCCGGCCGAGGCCGCAGCGAATGACGGCGATGCCGCTTTGCTCGCTGTGAGCCGCGACGTCTTCAACGAAAAGCCCTCCAAGGAAGAACAGACCATGGCGATGCTCAAGTCGGCCGGTGCGGGTGGCAGTGCACGCGCGGCGCGGCCGCAGGCGACGCAGGCGACGTTGCACACGACCATGGGCGACTTGGTGCTCGACTTGTTCCCGGACCACGCGCCGAAGACGGTCGAGAATTTCGTGACGCATGCGCGCAACCAGTATTACAATAATGTGCTCGTGCACCGCGTCATCGAGTCGTTTATGATCCAGACGGGCGACCCGAAGGGGGATGGGACCGGTGGGGAGAGTATTTGGGGCGGCGAGTTTGAGGACGAGATTGTTCCCGGGTTGAAGCATGATCGGCCGGGGGTGCTGAGTATGGCGAATGCGGGCAAGAGTACGGCACGATTTGGTTCCTTTTCTTTCCGCTTGATCATTTGCTGACCTTTTTTTCCCCCTTGCGCAGACACGAACGGGAGTCAGTTCTTCATTACGACGGCGCCCACGCCCTGGCTCGACGGCAAGCACACCATTTTTGGCCGCTTGACGGGCGGGATGGACGTGTTGCGCGCGATCGAGCGCACGCCCACGGACAAGGACGACCGCCCGCTCAAGGACATTCACATTGTGAGCATCACGATCAAGTAAGCGATGCAAACCAGAGTTGGCTCGTGGTTGTGGCCGTTGTTGCGTCGCTATCAAATAACCCAGTACCGTTTTTGAATCACGAGCTCTGTTCATGTTATCATGTTGAACGACGTCGTGAACAGGGAAGAGTAGCGGCGTCGCGACCAAGAAAACATGATCAGAGAAAGGAAGACTCATGGGAACGTGGTCGGTATCCCAAGAACAAAACGGCACAAAAAATAGACAACCCCGCACGCACAAACCAAAACACAAAAAAGTTGACAACGGCAACCTCAATGCCCTGGCCACTCTCGCGGCGGCGCACCCGCGTGGTCTTCTGGCACTGAAATCGGCGGCAAGTGCACCAACGCAGCCGCTTCCGGTGCAGCGGGCGCACTCGGTGGACCCGATACCGCCGGCGCAGTCGACACTACCGCCTGAACGCTTCCGGGCATACTCGTCAACACCGCCGCCGCTTGATGAGCCAATGCCGCAGCCGAGAGCGAGAAACTCGTGCCTTGCGAACCCTCGACCAACGCGTGGTCCGTGCCCGTCGCGACGCGCTTGGCCGGCGGGTGCGCAGCCTCATCCGAGTTGTCCCACTCGCGCTTGGTGCCTGGTGGCGTCGTACCACCCGACAATGGCACGGGAGCAGGCGCGGCCGTTGTCGCTGTCACCGCTCCTGCCACCGGCGCTGCAGCACTGGGTGCGAGAGCAGCAGGAGCAGGAGCAGTCGATGCAGGAACGGCGAGCGAACCAGCGGGATCCGGTTGCGCCGCCGGATACCCCGCAGTCGTCACCGCAGGCGCCGATGGTGGCGGCGGCGACGGCCTCGGATGCGTGCCCGGCCTGCTGCTTCTCGCAGCGTGCGCTCCGGCCATCGGCACTGGCGGGTAGTCCATCGGCAAGTGCGGATAAGGCGCATAGTAATCGGGCCGCATCGCGTACCGCGGATAATGGTAATGCGCAGCCGCGTACGGGTGCATTGACACGGGTGGCGGCGGCATCACGCCGTACCCGGGGTACCGCGGCGGGTACCCGGCAACGGTCGGGTCCATGGGCGCGGCTGGGAAGGGCGGGGCCGCCGAAAAGGGAACCGTCGATTCGGGACTGGTCGTTTCGGGACGTGCGGCAGCGGCAGTGTTCGAGCGAGTGTCGGCGGATCCGGGTGCGGTGGTTGGTGGGAGCGCCGGATCCGAGTAAGGCCTTGCCGCGGCGGCAGCGGCAGCAGCAGCGGCAGCGGCCGCCGCATGGCCGTCGTACGCCGGGTGCATGAAGGGCGCGGGCGGCGCGCCATGGCCGTACCAGCCGGGCGGGGCCGGGTAGGCGCCAGGCGGCATGGGGTGCATCATGACGGGACGAGATGTCGGGTCGGTGGTCGCGGGATGTGCAGCGTCGGGTGCAGCGGGTGGAGCGGGAACCGCCGGCGCGGTCGGATCTTGAAGTTGCCCTTGCGAATTGGTTGCGAGCAACGGAATCAATGGGGGAGCGGCAGCCGCAACGGCAGTAGCGGCAGGTGGGGCCGGTTGGTCTTCAGAGCCAGGTTGATCAATGAAGGCGTTTTTGGCGTCGTCGAGAGTCGAACCAGGTGGAAGATGGCCGTCCTCAATCAGAAACTACATGCGACGTTGCGAACCACGGACGAGGAAGCGGAAAAAATTAGTCAAAGTTGCAAAAATAAAGGTCGTTGGCGCCGACACCCTGGCGAGCATCTACTCAAAGTGCACGTCTCCGGTCATTTCGGAAAACAACGAGCAACGTACGTCGAGGTTCGACCGCGTTTCGTGCGGTACGGCCACGTCGACAAAGCGGAGCAGGACCGAGTCGAGGTCGCCGTCGCTTGCAAACGTGGTGAGCCGCCCCGACTTGGAAAACACGACGACGCCGACTTCGCACCCGCACAGCACCGAGAGCTCATAGGCCTTGCGCAACAGACCGCCCTTGCGCTTGACAAACGTGACTTGTCGCGATCGTTCGTCGCGAATCGGCTGGATCGTGTACTTACGCTTGGGCGGCGCCGCTCGGCTCGCAGCAGCCACGGTAGCAGCAGAATTGGGTGGCGACATGATGGAGAGGGGCGGGTACGGTCGGGGTCACTGCGTCACGGCCGCAGGGTCCGGTTGAGCGCGAATAGCGGTCTGCTTCGGGCTAGTGCGCGTCTATGCATGATTGGTCATGTTCGTTGGTAAGTCGACCGTGCCAACCGTGGTGCCCTTGCACAGCGCGTACCGACAGAATCGACTTGTCGAGGACTGTGTCGCGGGTCGCCAAACTGAGCAAGCCAGGGGCTTCGCCGACGGGGACAGCGAGCGCGGGGAATAAATGATGCCTTGCCGCGAGGAAATGACGCAGGGGGGCAGAGGGGGACGCACGAAACAAGGTCAGGTTCTGTCTTCAACATCTTCAACATCGAAGGAGGCCAGGGAACAAGCAAACACCGCCACCGCGACCAGCACTACCTCGGGTTGATTTGCAGTCGCGAGGCGCAGACCGGCACACCCGGGCCATGCCAGGCGGACACGCGGAGGTTCAGCTTATCCCAAAACTGGTGGAGGTGGACGGGAAGCGCACGGCGACAAGCGCACACACCTTTTCGTGTTGAACACGCTTGAAGGCAGCGATGAATCCAATTTGTTGGCGTGATGTCGCCAAGAGTCGCAAGTAAAAGTTGCCGAGAACGAGCTGAATATATCAGCAGGGCGCCGAGACGAGTCGACTTGAAGCTGCTGGACTTGAGCAGCTCGGCGGTTGGCTGAAAGACTGCCGAATCCAGGTGCGGGCGGGTGCGCGAGGCCAGCACGCGGTTGGCCGAGCTGCTGGGTCCGAGCGCTTGGAGCTGCAGCGAACTGGGGTTGGCGTGGGGATCGGCTTGGGCACTTGCAGGGCGGGGTGGCGGCGGCGCGATCAACTGCGCGACTGGCGAACCACCGGCGGCAACAGCAGGCAGGTGCGGTTGTTGGCGGGCGGGAGGAGAGAAGAGGAGCGTCGCGCGCTGGCCGCCGATTTTGAAGGAAGCGTGGAGGTCGGTGGTGGAGCGCAGGTTCTTGCCGGCACAGGGGATTTCCGGCATGCACAGGGGATTGCCCACACGCACAGGGCGTTGCTGGGCAAGCGCCTGCTGGGATTGCAACACACGCCAGGCGGCCAGCATCCCATCACATCCGGCCACTGTCGCGGCCCGATCCGAGCAAGCCACCCGCTGTTCTGGGATCGAGGACGATCCTTTGGCAGCCCGCTTTGAAATCCCAGGGCAGGGTCCGGCGGACCGGCAGTCTCGAGGAGCAGATCAGCACATGACGAAACACTGCCCCCCCCCCCCCTGGGCGAATATGGCATGTGGCCAGTCGCGGCCTGCCTAGCCACTTCCATGCATCGCATCGCTCCCTTCTGGCCGAGGCTCCCTGCGCCGCGTCTTCGTCGGTCGTGGAGCCCGCCGTCACGACCAACACGACGGCTGCACGTCAACCTTTCCGGCAGCCCCAGCCAAGGCGCCCGGCTCTCGCACTTGGCGCAATTAGCGTGCCGTTCTTTCGACCACCGGATCACGGATCACAACGACGCGGCAACCACCCCAGCGCATCAACCATCGCAACAGCACCATGTCGTTGTTCGACCTGCTCGACGGACCCTCGACTGGTCAAGGACAAGGTGGAGCAGCTGCCGTGCCCAGTATCGCCGTCACAGGCCCGGCGCCCACGTTCGCGGCCGCCTTCACGTCACCACCAGCCGCTGTGATCGACGCTGCTCTCGAAAAGTATGACGTTGGGTTCGCGCCGTCAAGTACCGCGCCCGTCTCATCGGCACTCAGCCATGCCGCCGACATCTTCTCGCTCGAACCCGTTGAGCTCGACACGCAAGGCGCTGCCATGTCGGCCGTTGCCGTCGCCAACAATGTCCTGTTCCTGGCACTCGAAGCACCCGCTCGCGTCCTGCGCATCCCGCTTGCGTCGCCACAGAACATTGATGGTGTGTGTCGTGCTGTGCCCGACTGCGTACTTGCAGTGCTCATGATCATGTTGGGCTGACCTGGCTCTCTCTCTCTCTCTCTCTCCTTCCAGAGATTGAGCTCGAACTGCCCAAGCGGCCATCTTCACCCGTCGTGATTCGTGCCATCTACGTGGATCCGCACGGACGGCACGCCTTGCTTGTTGGCGACGACGTGACCCTCTACCTCGGCGTCAACAAGCGCGCCCGCTACATCCCCAAGCTCAAGGTCCGCTTCTCGCGCGGCTGAATCATTCTTCTCCACCAAACTGACCCCCATTTCGAGACCAGGGCGTCTTTGTCACGAGCGTCGCATGGAACAAGGACGCCGGCAGCGAAAGCACGTCGACCGGATCCATTCTGATTGGCGCCGCCGACGGCTCCGTGTTCGAGGCCATCTTTGACCATCTCGAAGACGAGCCCAAGGGCTTCTTTTCGCGCAAGAGCAGCACCGACCCGACCAAGTACTGCAAGCTGATCGCACAGCTGCCGGAACCACCGCAGTCGCTCTTTCTCGACGCGTTCCCGACCGAGGCCAACAAGTACGTGTTGCTTGTTACGGCGCGCAACAAGGTCTACCAGTACATTGCCCAGCTGAGGTCCACGGAACCTGGCGCGTTTGAGCAGTTGTTCGAATCACCGTCGTCTATTGCCAGCAGTATGGGGTCGCTCAATGTGGGCAAGCAGCGGCCGCCATGGTCCATGGATTTCGCGGGCCAGCGGATCGGGATTGGCACACCCGGCGCGATCACGTCGGTCGCGGTCCCGATCTACGCGGGACGGCAAGTCGGTACCGCAACCAGTTTCACGTGGCTCGCCGACGCGGGCGTCTACCACGCGCGCATCGCGCTCGGGTCGCAGTCGTTTGGCGACTCGGTGTTTGACCAGCCGGGACTGTTCCCGCTCGCCGACTCAGTCGTCACGGGCGATCTCGCTGCGGGCAATCCGTCGGCGATTGTGCGACTCCGGTTCCATTACCTCGTATTTGGGCAGCACGGTGTCGTGGCCTACTCGTCCTTGACCGATTTGGCGAGCGATGACGAGACTGGGTCGAGGGCAACGCCGCCGCTCGACGTGGTCTGGGAACAGCAGGTGCTTGACGAACTCGTAGGTGTCTCGCACGACTGCATCAACGGCACTGTCTGGCTCGTGACGCGCAAGTGCCTCTACGAAGTCGTGATCAGAAACGAGGACCGCGATATTTGGAAGTTCTTCATGGCGCGCAACAAGTTTGAAACGGCCATGTCCTACGCCAAGGTACCCGCACCGCCGAGATTCGTCGGTGAAGAACTGTGAAAGGTGTTTTGACTTTCTCTCAAACTTCTCGATCCTAGAACAAGGAGGAAAAGGACCTGGTCGCGAAGGCGCAGGCCGACTTTTACTTTGCCTCGAAGCGCTACAAGCTCTCGGCGCAGTACTACGCCAAGGCGTCGCTAGTCCCGTTCGAGGAAGTGTCGCTGCGGTTCATCGAGTGTAACGAAATGGAGGCGCTGCGGCTCTACATTTCCTTGCTGCTCGAGAGTAAGGCCAAGAAGGGCAAGGTAGGTCGTCGATACTTAGCCATCGCGTCGGACTCGCGCCTTGTTGACAAATATATGATCCTTGACACCAGGATGCCGTCGAGACGACCATGCTCGCTATGTGGCTGTTTGAGCTAAACCTGCAAAATTTGAACGAGGCGCAACCCAATGAGCTCGAGCAGTCGGTCTTGGAAAAGGACATGAAGTCGTTCATTGGCAAGTACTTGGTACGGCTGATTTTCTTCACCCGACCAGTCTCTGCGCGCTTGGGCTCTCAGGTGTTGACAACAATGATTTGGATCAATCTCCTTTAGGGCCACCTCGACAAGCGCACGGTGCGGCAGCTGTGCACCAACTACAACCGCCCCAAGGAACTGCTCTACTTTTACCGGTCGACCGGCGACCACCGCAACGTGCTCAAGTACTGGCTCGACCGCGAAGAGTGGGCGTCGGCATTTGCCGTGCTCGAGCGGCAAGTCGACCCGGCTATCTTCTACGAGTTTGTGCCGGCGATCTTGGAGCACGAGCCGGCCAAGGTCGTGCATTTGCTCGTGACGCTTGGCAGCAAGCTCGATCCGACGCAACTCATTCCGACATTTATCAAGGCGCCGGCCAACATCCAGGTACGGACCAGGTTCGAAGTTGACGCCTTTCTCCGATCCGGAACTAACGCGACCATGCTGCCTGGTAGGGCGAGCTGATCAAGTACTTGGAGTTTTGCGTGACCAAGCTCGGCAGAACCGACGACGTGATTCACAACTATCTCGTGCAGCTCTACGCCAAGTGCCTCGACGGCGAAGTTGCGCTGCTGCGATTCCTCAAGTCAAAGCCGCAACACTACTCGCTCGACTTGGCAATTCGCGCGTGCCACCAGTACCAGCGCATGGAAGCGTGCATTTACCTGTTCACAGAGCTCAACTTGGTGTCCGAGTCGATTCGGCTGTCGTTGCAGGTACGGACCGTGGAGAGATTCGATTTGCCAGACTGGGTCGTTGCCCCAATCACTGACCGATGCCTCCCCACCACTTCAATAGCACGGCGACGTGGACCACGCCATGGAGCTTGCGGCCGACGCGTCTGAGGACGCGATGCGCGAAAACTGGTTGTCGATTTTCGAGTACCTTGTGCAGCGCGGCGAGTACAAGCGCGTCATGGAACTGGTGCGCTCGAGTTCGGTCATCAAGCTCGACGACGTTTTGCCGCTGTTCCCGGATTTCTGCACCATGGACGATTTCAAGGTACGCTTCCGCTTTCAAATCGCAGCAACTTGGAGTCCATCGACCTGACCCGTCCACTCCTCTGTTGCATAGAACGAGCTCGTCGCCGTGCTCGAAGACTACAGCACCAAGCTGCACCAGATCGAGAGCGACATGGAGTCGAGCTACCGGTCGCTGCAGCAAATCAAGGACCGTGCTGCGAAATCGCTGCATGTCACGTTTACCCCGCGCGACCCGTGCGCCGTGTGCCGGCTGCCGCTCTTTGCGACCGCGCCCACACCCGCACCCGCCGGAGCCACTGGGCCGAGGCCGCGCGCCGCAGATCTCGCCGACTCTCGGTCCCGCGCCGACTCGACCAAGAGCGGTCGGTCGAGCGGCGGTCTCGTCGGGATGGTCCTGGGTGGGGTCGGGATGATGGGCACGAGTCCGACGCAGAGCGCCGCGTCCGTCGGGCCCGGATCAACGGCGGTGGCGGCCAGGGGATTGGGCGCTGTTCAACAGCAGCCGATGCCGCAGCAGCAGCCGCAGCAGCGTGGGCTCCTCGCTTTTGGGTGTGGACATGTTGTGCACGCTGCACCGTGCGCGCGAGCGGGTGCAGACTGTCCCGTGTGCGGCGATTGCATGCTGAATGATTTGGAGAAGCCGTTCCATGATCCGTTGGACGGGTCGTGGTCGATTGTGTGAGGGCCCGCTTGGCCTGATTCCAGTTGTTTTTTGAACTTTGAATGTTAGACTTCTTGCACGCGAATGAACATCCACGAGTAAGCTGAGCACAAGTCAGATTTGGAAAAATCCATCACACAACATCCCTCGCATCAAGATCTCTCGCATCAACATGACCCACTTGCTCCGGTCGGTGATCACCTTCAAACGCAGTGAGTAGTCGCGATCGATCACCATTTTCCACGTCCGACGGTTAGCTGGTGTTCGTAATGGGCGACCGACCAGGCGTACCATCGCCCGCCGCCCTTTGCACAACCCTCTTAATTGTATCGATAGCCTTGCACATACGTCTCTGCACTCGGCCACGTACACTTCCACGGCGCGATTCCTCTTCAAGCTCGGTGACCGCTTCAAAAGGTAACGCCAAACCGGGTGGCCGTCGCAGTAGACGAGCCGGAGCACTGCCAGCCCACCCCGCGAGCTCACAACCCTCACGGCGTGAAAGGATTGACGCGCTGCAATCGCCGATACGATGGCGCGCAACGGCACATACGTCCGGAGCCTCTCCATGAGATTGTCGTCGATCACAAGATCCTCGACGCTCCGAATGGCGCCAGCGCTGACGAGCTGATCGAGTAACTCGCCGCTAACATGGAGAATTTTGACGTGGCGGAGCATTGTCGGCTCGTTATTCGTAAATTCGACATTTTCCGCGAGCGTCAGCTTCTGGAGCTGTGGCAGACTGTCGAGGATATTGCTGGACATGATAATCGACCGCCTGCTGCAACGACAACCAATGTCGGGCGATGTGAGCGACGGCCTGCGTCGCAAACGGCCTGCCGGCGACAATCTCAGCAGTCTCAAGGACGGGCATGTCGGCCACAGCAGCGAGATGATCAAGCACGCATGTCGACTCCACAACGAGATCCGTCAGTACTGGAAACGTGAAGCGTGTAGAGAGATATGGCCCGTCCATGGTCGCTAAAACACACCGCACCAGTTCGAGCATGGTCAGGCACGGCGCATTTCCGGCCAGATCGGCAAGAAGCGACGGCGCAAAAGTGACAGATTCGAGCAAGGGTGCCAAAATGGGGTGTGCCAGGCCGCAGGCCTGGCGAAAACGCGTGCACCAAAACGCGAGGTCGCAACACAGGGCGACCAAGGCCGGTTCTCAAAAATAGCTGGGATCTGTCACACCTCTTTGGTGCACGCGTCTCCGTACGCCTGAATCAGGGCAAGACGCGACAGCCGTCGAGTCCACCCCCTTGGTGCTGTAAACGGACAATGAGCAAAGATTTGGCAATGCAGACGTTGCGCCATCGCTGCTGACAACCATGGCCGTAAAATGCTTGCAGAGGACCAACAAAGCTCTCAAGTGCATGCCAGGACACGGGATTGTTTGAAGCGGGGCGACCCATGCACTGAACCATCTTCGATCGAATGCTGACTGCGCGAAGCGACCCAGCAGAACGTGCGAGGTGGTTGCACAAACTCAGTGCAATCAATCAACGCAACGTTCATCTCAATCGACTGAAGCCTCGGTGCAACAAGCATGTTGCAAATGCACTCTGTTTCCCCCACGTCTGAATTTTCGTCATCAAGAATCAATGAGCGAAGCCGTGGAAGCATCACGGTCGGTGCCACTTCGTTCGAGTCCCGGCCGTCCACGCAATTATGAATTTTGGTCAGCGTTGGAGCAATAATAGAGAGGGCTGGGACCGACGTTCTCGTCGTGAGCTGCAAATACAGTCAATGAGGTCAGGTTTGGGCACTGTGCGACCACACACGCAAACGCTACTGCCCCGCCACTGCACAATCAACAGCAAGCTTGCTGGTTGCTCCCCCGTCACGGAATTCACAAGCAGAGACCAAACCCGGTCGATTGATGTCCGCACAAGAGCCCTGTTGCCCATCACTGGCACGTAAGCGATGATGGGATCCTTGATAACATTGGGCTGGTGCCATTGAGATACAACCACAGCTGAAGAGTCGTCGTCGTCTGGGATCAGGGAGGATAAATCACTCAAGTTCGCCAAGAGGATACGTTCTGAGCCATCATGAGCTGAAGAATAGAGGCTTAACTGGTACAGAACACGCGGCACCGAGTGAAGCGTAATGGGCGGGCGTCATCGAATCGGGAGAAGCCGGCCCAGCAGCGCTGGTGGGACTTTCGGTCTGTGACAGATGGAGCTCCATTTCGAGATGCCATTGCATTACTGTCCACCGCTTGTTTCCAGAAGTGGTACGTTTGTTACAACGCCAGAAGTGTTGTCAAAACATGAGAATCGACGTGCATTACGCCGATGGGTGCAAATGACCCAGAATCAAGGCGCAAGACGAGAATGTGCTTGACCGTGAGGTGGAGGATCTTGGCGGGCAGACTGGTCACGGTCCGCACTGGCAAAGTGTGTTCTTGAGAGTCAAAAAGTGTCCTTGAGATCCATTGCAGCGAGTTGAGTGGAGGATGAATGTGGACGATAGTGGGTAGCAGACAGCAGCAACTCGACTCAGTTGCAGGTTGCATGTGAGCGACTGGAAGTATGGATGTCTGGATGTCACCATGTTAGACGTGATCATGCCACTTATCAACCAGAGCTGGTCAAACATGAAGTGGAGAAGCAGCTCGCGTGCTACATGCCGACATTCCCACTCGTGGTTAGTATCAAATGCTTGAGTAATGGAAGTGTTCAAGGCTCTTCATTGTCACATTACGCCCAGCCATCCTGATTGACGACACATTCGAACAGAAGATCTTGTGCATTTCCGATAAATCATGAGCGGGCGGAGATGCACGCGGAAGTGCCAAGGAGAACGTGCGGGGCCCTGGAGCGACCTGTCGCGGCTGCTGGGCCAGATTCGCTCACGCGCTGGTGCAACCTTGTGAAGCAAGTAAAAGAGGGCTTCGGAATGATAATTACTGCTGGTTGGAATCCACATGGCGGGCACATTCAGCTTGACACATCATGCAGTGTCGATTTGGCCCGCATCATTCCTGATCGTCACAATGGGGTCGTTTCCAATGCTGACTGCCGCAACATCAGGAGGCTCTTTTGGCGTTTGGGCATGGGTTCCATGCGCGCGGATTGTCCCAATGTGCAGCGGTCAGATATCCAAGGTGAAAAGCCATTCCAAGATCCATTTGTCGAGTATTGATCAGTTCTGTGGAGGAGGATGGGTGCCTTTCCTGATCGCGTAACGTGAATTAATGGTTGGTAACGAGTGCACAAAGCAAGAGTCTGAGCACAGGAAGATTTAGAAATTCAGTTAAGAGCAGGCAGCCGGAACAGAAATCAGGCATGGAAGAAAGGTAAAGCAACCAGAGAAGCTAGGAAACATCAACCAAAAAGCTGGTTGAGCTGGTTCATTCCTTGGACAACACTTGCCTTGCAAGATCCAACAAATCAACACCCTCGGGTAACTCGTACGGGCGGTGATCGTTCTTAAGCGCTGCGAGTAGCTGTGCGCGATCACTCTCCTCCATTTCCGACGGCAAACTGGTAATGGTGACTGGGGACCCACGTCCAGACTGCAAACCAAACGTATTTAGTCCAGCCGCCCATTGCGCGACCGTCTTGAACCTGGAAATCGCCTCATCAACAACCTTGCACTCGACCAATTCCACTTCCAGAGCACTAGCAACATGGAAAGCCAGCAACTGATCCAACAGGTAACCCCAGACCGGATGGTCATCATGGTACACGTGCTTGAGCACGCCCAGCCCACCCGATGGGGTTTCAAGGTCATAGGCGATGAAGGAGTGGAGTGTTGACATCACTGACAAGACTGCAAGATCCCGCACGTGCAGCGACTTGGTCATGTCATGATGCAGGTGCATGTAGGACGGGATCGCGTGCGGCAGGCCAGGCCTTCAATACAAATTCCCCTTTGATTGAATTGTCAACAAATAGAAACAGTGAGCGCAGCCGCGCGAGAGTCACAGTCGGCGCAATTTCATCCCAATCGTGCCCCTTCACACAAATCTGCAGGTAAGTCAACGTTAGCGCAACTATGGCAAGGGCTGGGGCCAGTGCGCTTGTTTTGAGCCGAGAAATCACGGTCAAGGCAGACAAGTGGGGGCAGCGCGCAGTCAATCCCGCGAGCACTACTGCAGCGCCAAGGAACGGCACAGTTACTCGTCGCTTCCATGCCTTTTCCCGCACGAGCAGCGACCAGACCTGGCTCGTTGAAGTCTGCATGATCGCCTCACCGTTTTTAGTTGGTACGTCCATAATCACGGGCTCTGTCGCAAAGTCTGGATCGGAAATCAAGGCCAATGATTGTCCTAAATCTGCCATGAGAACACTGGCTGGGTCATGGCGAGTGGAGGAATAAAGACTTGTCTGGCACAGAACACGCTGTGCTGAGCGGGCCGTGGTTGGTGCAGCAGCAACGAGAGCAGATAAAGTGGATCCACCTGCGCCGCTCGGATCGGCGGTCCACGAAATCCGGAGCGAGACATCAAAGCGATAGTGGAACGACCGTGTCCACCACTTGCTTCCAGGCGCGACAAGTGCGCTGCAGCGCCAGCAGAGTCGGCAAAACTGGAGAGTCGGCGTGCAAGCTACCGTTGGTTGAACATCATGGCAAGTATTTTGGCAAGGCCAACAAATGTTTGACCACAAGGTGTTGGAGCTCGGCGGGCAGGTTGGTCATGGTCATGGTCATGCTAGGTACTGGCGAACCAACTTGAACCCGAGAGCCAAGGTTGTCGCCGCGTTCCATGGCGGGGAGTTGGAGGTCGATCTGGGCAAGGAAATGTCAGCAATAGCGAGGGTCGACACGGCAGATTCTTGATGCCCGACGGTTTATTGACATGATCATTGGTATATGTTCAAGTCGGCCACAGTTGTGACACAAGCAATAACCACCCAAACGCGCGAGCAGAAATGAAACTTCTGTCTATTTCCAAGCAACGATAGAAAGCACATCCCTTGTCAAGAAGCAGTGCGATACGAGTTGGGAAAGGGAGAAATGCGCGTGCGTCCGACAAACACGAGTTACAGAGGAACCGCGTCACTTTTACGGCATAGTCGATAAAAGCGCGCAGAAAACCATGTTGTCAAGAGCGAAAACGATTAATCAGATTGCTTCTATCGTCCCAGTCCTCATTGAACAAGTTCCCGCTCCCCTCCTCCCTGGCCCCCATCCACACGCTCTCCCAGCCCGTTATGCGTAGAACCTATGCGATAATGGCGAAGAGCGTCAGTGTGGGCCTCACGCGGGATACGAGCGTGCCTGCGGTGGACGACGTACTTCTTGTTGATGAAGTAGATGAGCAAGTTGACGTTGACCGTGACGCTGCCGTCAAACAGTTGCGTCTCCGTCTTGTTCTCAAACTGCAACGCCAGCAGCTCCTCGAGCTTGACGGTGTCGTGCTCGGCCGCCGAGTACCCGAGCGCGCTGAATGTGCACTCGACATCGAATACGCCCTGCTCGTCCGACGACAGCGTGACGTTGAGCCGGTCGTAGAGCTTGCTCGGCAATCCGTCGACCTCAATCGAGACAATGACGCCGCGGTCCATGAGCTCCTTGGCCGAGTACTTGAACGACCCAAACTTGGGCACGGCCTTGTTCTTACGCTCGAGATCACGCACGTGCCGTGCGTGCCGACTGAACGGCATGAGCGTGCGCCGCTTCTTGGACCCGTGGTGCGCCGTGAGCTGCTGAATGCACGCGTTGATGTAGTCCATGTAGGACTTTTCCTGCTCGACCAAGAAATCGTGCTTGCCCTTGAGCGTGCCGAGCGTGGTCTCGAGCGACGCCTTCTCGAGCTGCAGCTGCATCCGGCGGCGGTGCTTGCATCGAATATCCTGCACAATCGACGCCATCATCGACGCGTACTTGTCGTGCCGCGTCACGAGCCCTGCAGCTTCGAGCCGCGCCATGGCCTCGAGCACGCCGCGCTTGAACTGCGCAAACGACTCGGCGGGCGGCGCGTCCGTGCCGTTGGTGTTGGACGTGTTCATCGACGCGACCGACGCATATAGCGACGTTGGGCTGCCCGCCGTCATTTCGCGGTACCGCTCCTCCTCGCGGTCGGTCGCGGGGCACTCGAGCAGGTCGAGCAGGTTGGTCGCGTTCGACTGAACGCGAATCGCCATCACCAGCTGCTTCTTCGTCGCCACATAGAGCCGGCGCAGCTCGTAGTCGTTGGACTTGTCGGCGTCGCCCGACCCGGCAAACCGCGGCATCAGCGTGAGCGAGATTTCCGGGCCCGTCTTGTCCTGCTGGAACGACGGCGGCGTGCCCAAGAAATCGAGCACCTTGCGCAGCGGGTCGTCCGGGTCACCGCACACCTCCTCCATGTGCTGGTGAATCGTCGCATGCATCGAGAAAATTTCATTGGGTGACACGTAGATCACCGGCTTGGTCGTGCGCGCTGCGTCCGAGTATCCGTCAATGTTGAGCTGCACCTCGGGCGCCGGTACGTTGGTCACCGCTTCCAAAAACTTGAGGAACTGCTGCGATGCGCGGCGCACGTAGGGTTCGGCAAACTCGAGGTGCGCGTCGAGCTGCTTGCCCGTCGCAATGACGTTGAGCATCTTACTAACCTCGGACAAGTTCTTGCGGTGCAGCGGCGAGATCGGGTCGTGGTAGACGTCGAACGCGTCGGGCGCGACAATGGCCGGGTTCATATACCGGTAGTAGATTAGGTTGCCGACGACGCGCAGCACCTCGGCACGGCCCTCCTTGGGGAACCCCTTGGACAGCGCCTCGAGCAGCTGCTTGGCAATATACCGGATCCCGTACGGCATGCGGCCGAGCGACGAGATGATCGACTCAAGCATGTCGCTCACAAACTTTTCGAGCGCTTGGTAGTTGGTCTGCAGCCGCTCGCGCGTCTGTGGGTCCTTGACCGCGTCCTCGCGCGACACGTCATACTTTTTGGTGCTCTTCTTGCCCGTGTTTGACTCTTCTTCCTTGATGAGCAGCTTGTAAACCTGCACAGGATCGAGTTCGAGGTCGAGCGTGCAGTCGCACACTCTCTTGACGCACGGCTGCAAGACCGACTGTAGGTACTGGCGATCCTTGGCGCCGCGCACGTACTGCAGCACGATCTTGATGAAGGCCGGGTTGCCCTGCACGAAATCGCCGAGGTGCTCAACATCCTGGACCTCGAGGTCAATCGCCGAGTTGAGCAGCTTGAGCAGCAGGTACTCTTCGCGCGCGTTTTGCGCGTACGAGAAGAGCGTGAGCACACACGTCTCGATGAGCCGCTTGACCACGTCGCTCGACCAGTTGCGCATGACCCACAGCAGCCGCGTCAGGTACTTGGGCTGCGTCTGCAGTAGGTAGAACATGTTCTGGTAGGCCTCGAGCCGGTCGCGCGACGTCTTGTCGAGCGATTTGAGGTTGACCTGGAACACGGCCGCCGCCTTTTTCATTTCCTCGTCGGACGGCGTCTTCTTGAGCTTCTTGGACGAGATCTTGACCACCTCGTCGAGCGTGATACGGTTCTTGACGAGCAGCGCAATCTTGATATCCAAGTCGTTCAAATGCGCCTCGAGCGCCGCGTTCTCGCGAATCTGCTTGACGGCCAGCTCCTTCATGTTCTCAACGGCCAGCTCCTCCTCGACGTCGTGCACGCCCAGATCGAGCAAGTGCAAAAACTTGGCCACGACGGGCAGCGGCGGGTTGTCGAGGTTCATGAGACTGCTGTAGGCTGAGTGCTGCTTCTTGGACTTGAGCCACGACTGAATCGACACGATCGCGCCCTCGTTCTTGCGGTAAAAGTTGCGGCGCGCGGCATAGTGCTTGCGAGCAAGGTACCCACGCGCGCGGCTCTGCAGAGCAATAATCGCGTGCACGTTTGCGGCCAACTGCGCGTCGCGCTCGGCCAGCGCCTTGCGCACGACCGTCCCACGCCACGCGGCCTGGATTGCCGTTGCTGCCGGGACGAGCACCTCCTTCTCGCGCTTCTGCCGAGCCACTTCGCGAACACGCGCTTCCTGCTCGCGGCGGCGCTGCAGCTCGCGCGCCTCTTCTTCGACCCGACGTGCTTCCTCTTCGACCCGACGCGCCTCCTCCTCGGCACGACGCTGTGCGGCCACTTCCTCGCGACGCACCTCGGCGCGCTTGCGTGCCAAATGCCGCCGCGCGACGGCTTGGCACTGCACAATCTCGTCCTCGTGCGCGCGCAGGTACTCGAGCCGGCGCTCCTCTTCGGTCTGCGGCGCCATTTCCTTTTCGAGCGTCTTGTCGACGTTGCCGAAGGACGGCATGACAATACCCGACTTGTCGAGGTTCTCCTGCATGGCCGTAACTTCAGCCTCGGTGAAGTCGAGCTTGCCGATCAAGTTCTTGATCTTGGGCGCGATGCCCTTCTTGGCGAGCAAATGACTGGAAGTCGATGTGAGTTCGCTTGATGCCAATGGCCTCGGCGGATCGGCGGCGGGTGAGAGAGCGTACCTCAGGGCGTGAATCGCGTAAATGACCTTCGGCACGTTCTTGAGATCGTACAAGTCGGTGAGCTCAAACATGAAGCTCGGCGGCAGGCCGACCTTCTTCATGAACTGGAAGCAGTAGTTGATGTTGTCGGAGTGGCGGAACTGCAACTTGGGGTCCTAGAGGGGCGATCGCGCGTCGCATCAGTGCCATTATCTTAGTTGATGTCGCGTTACGCGGATCAACCCGTACTTCAAAGATCTTGCGAACAAGTTCCGGCTCAAACGCACGCGCGAGCTTGGCGAGCGCGACACCGTTGCGCAGACCCTCGTCGAGTGCCGTGACCGGCGGCAGCTCTTCTTGAATACACGCCTCGACCCATCTAGCAATCAGGGGAAACGTCAGGCGTGGTCCCAGCGAAGCGAATCAGACGCGCGAATCCGTACTGTTTTGCCTCGCCGATGCGGCACAGGTACTCGTAGGCGGCAATGTTCTTGCGCTTCACGTCCATCCAGCTGCGGTTCTGGTTGGGTGCGCCCGACGCGTCCTCGGACGCCGACGTGGGCAAGTCCACGTCCTTGCCGAGCCGGACGCGGCCGTGCACGCCTATTCCGACCGGATCACGGTCAGATCCGATGCCGGAGACAAGCTCGAGACAGACCAAGGACTTGCGACCTACCGTGCACTTGGCTGCCGGCAACGGCAGTCGGGCTCACAAAGACGTTGGAGCCCGACGAGTTGAGCGATCCCGCCGGCGAGAGCTTTGGGGACGCGGCCATGGTTGCGAGGGAGCGGTGCCCGAGCGCGGAGGCAGCAGAGCGGTGGGGAAGTAGGGCGGAGGGGTGGTCGTCGCAGAGAGTGGAGTCTCGTCAATCGAGCGGGCTGTTGGTG
>GG745328.1:1696614-1738671 GCA_000151295.1 Allomyces macrogynus ATCC 38327
GGTTGCAGCAGTGCCAGGCGAGATCGACGCTGCGACGCTGTTCCGATGGAGGCCCGGGGTCGTGTGGGAGAGCAAGGAGCCGTCCGCCGCCCGGGTGGATGTGATCCAGGCAGGGCAGGGTGGAGAGAGCGGTGCGGGCAGGCGGGAGCGGCAGTCTGGTCGAGATGACGAGGGAGAACAGACAGGGCGGCCGATCGGGTCGGCGGATGCGTTGCGCGTTGGAGGGCACTGGATCACGCAGAATGCGTCAAGTCTTCCTCTTGATTTATGGTTATGTCGGCCGGTTGACAGATTTCGTGCGCGCTTCAGCTCGGCTCGCGACTGCAACGAAAGACCAAAGCCAAAGCGGCCGGGAGACGTGGCCGAATATGTATGATCTCGTAAACGTCAACATGTGCCTCGCGTGACTTCAGCCTGCTCCCGCATTTCCAGATTAGCAGTTTGATCAACTGCCAGCTTGACCATGAACTCGCAAATGACTGCTGGCACCCGCGCTGCAAGAAACGCCAACGAGCACGACTACCGCGCCCAAATTAACTTGGCGCACAGCGTTCATACGATCAGCACGCTGCGAACGACCCAGTCGCCGATTCTCGCAAGCAACGGCCGCTCGGACTGGACCAACCCGCACAAGTCCAGCCATAATTGATCCGTGAGGCGCTCGGATTGCTCAGATCACGGCCAGCGTCCTTCTCCACCCGTCCTCCCGTCAATAGGCCATGTCCTTGTTCCAGCGCACGTTCCACCGCCTGCGCCCGAGTGCGCAGCGCTATTCGGCGCAGTGCGTGCGTGGCCTCGAAGAGTTTTTCGAGACCAAGACGAGCGTGCCGACCGAGCAGATCCCGGCGGGTAGGGTCAATCTCTTTCGCACGGGAATGTGCCGATTGTTGCGGTCGGCTCTGTCCCGGTCGGCCCTGCCGTGGAGCGCACTCGCATCCCGAATTCTGACAGAAGTTGGTCGCGATCACTTCCACCGCACCGCGTAGGTCGCGCATGGGAGGCTGCGGAGCTGCGCCAAAAGTCGTTCGAGGACCTGCACAAGCTGTGGTATGTGCTGCTCAAGGAACGCAACCTGCTCGCAACACAAAAGCTCGAGGCCAAGCGGTTGAATGTGGAGTTCTTGCACAAGGACCGTGTTGTCAAGGTACGCCGCATCTGGCCCAGTTTTGCGGCACCAAATTTGGTCGGCGGTTGAATTGACTGGTGTTTGTTGTCCGCTATTTTAGTGCAAGAAGTCGATGGCGCGCATCAAGGGCGTGCTCACCGAGCGGCAGTTGACGTGGGAGGAGGCGCAAAAGGAGGTGGGGCGCCGTATGAACCAGGCCGAGCAGCAGCACGTCAGCCTGTTGGAGAAGCACCGCAAGATGGCGCACAAGGGCGGCAAGAAGCGCCAGTAAAGAGGCACGGCGCCGCGGAGTGGAGCGTTTTCGTTAATTGGTTTTTGTTCTTGCTTGTTCTCCTGTCATACACATCCAACGTAGCCATAGTGATCTGTCAGACTCCCGAGACTGGCGCGGTGCTTGGGCCCGTGGACGACAGTGTGTATCCCGATTTGTTTCTAGGCCCTAGGTCGTGCGGTCATAGCGTTGTCAAGTCCGCTGGAGGAACATGAGCGTCTCGTCTGCGATATCCGAAAGTTGGCCAGAAAACTTCACCTGCCAGTTGCTGGTGCGGCTCTCGACTGAGCGTCTCTGATCATCTCAACTTCACCACCGTCGGCGCTCGCCGTCGTCTTTCCACTGCTGCCAGCACCCCGCCACACCTCGCAAATGCTCGGCACCATGATGGACCAGAATCCCTACTGGCTTGACGGTACCGTCCAGCCCGTGCAGCCCCTCGCTCGCTCGCTCAACAACCACCTGACGCGCGCCGTTCACCCGTAAATTTCTAGCCGGCTTCAATGCCAACAGCGCGACCAAGCAGGATCTGCGCCGGTGGCTCTCGGCGTACGGTGTGCCGATGCCCATGTCGGATCTGAAAAAGGCGGCGCTCATCAAGCTGTGGAACGAGCATGTCGTGCCCAACCGCGAAAAGTTGCGTCACGACTACCACACGCTGCTCGACGCTGCGGGTCTCTCCCCGATTGGCAACGTGACGCCCGCGCGACTGCATGACGTAGAAGTCTCTGCGAGTACGCCGCCACCGCCCGCCGCCGCGGCCATGTTTGCTGGGTCGAGCGCAAATGCGGCCAGCGCCGTGACCCCGAGACGCGTGATCCCGCCGTGCGCCGCCCGACCGCGCGCCCTGGTCCGAGGATGATGATGAGGACGACGACGGCGATGAGGACGACGAGGTGGAGATCTTGGAAAGGAAGCCGGGCCCCTTCTCCGGCGCGTCGCCGTCCTGCCGCTGCAAAAGGTAAACAGACTGTATGTCCCCCTTTCTTGCTCCATTCCTTCACCAGTGCGTTTCTTATATTTGGTTTCAACATCATCATTTCAAGACGAAAGCAGCATCGCGGCAACAACAAGCGTCGTCGTTCCCCGCTTCACCGACCCCCGGATCCCCGCTTTCGCCGACCCCGGCACCCGCTCCACGAGCACCGCCAGTTCCAGCGCCCGCGGGCCGCGCCGTGACGCGAGCCATGGCGGGTCGGCAGCAGCAAGCAGCACTAGCGCCGCCCGCCGCACCGGCTACGCCTCCAGCCAAGCGTCCGAAAACGACCAAAGCGCGCTCGAAGCCCGCCGCCGCGACCAAGCCAGTGGCACCCGCGCCCGCACCCAAGTCGCGCAAGCGCAAGGCCGCTACCAAGCGCCAGTGACGGCGCTGTCGGCGTCGCAGTCGCAGGGTCTTCGCGCTCGTCGTGCGCAGCAGGATGCAGCCAATGAAACAACCTCCCCCTTTCCTGGTTTGGCGAGTCCCTCCAGTTTGGACGCGATTGTGTTTGCTAAACCCGCGTCGATTGTGCGCAAGTTCACCATGCAGGCCGCCGCGGCAGCCGCGGCGGCAGGCAAGGGCGCCAAGTCGGCCAAGGCACCGCCCGCGCCCAAACCAAAGCCCGATCGTCTCGACAAGGGCCTTGGCCTGTTGCGCAAGCTCGTCTACCTCGCCATGTTTGCGGCCATTGCTACCTACTTTTACGCGCGGCATCGCGCCGGGTATTGCTCGCACCACGCGGTCGCTATTTACCACGAACCCGAAACGGACGATCAGACGCTGCCGACCTCGCTCGCCGAACTCGTCGAGCGGCTGCGGCCCACGTGCAAGCCGTGCCCCGTGCACGCTGTTTGCCAAGACGGTGGCGTCGTGCGGTGCAGCCACGCCGACTACATTCTGCGGCGCACGGGCACGTTTGGCCAGGACTTCGAGTGCGTGCCCGATACGGCGCGTCGCGTGCAGGTGGACACGCTCGTGGCTCTGACCGTGCAGTCGCTGCGCGCAACGGTCGGCGAACGGGTGTGCGCGACTTCTTCGTCATCCTCCTCCTCCAACCCCACCGACGTCGCGTGGATCCCCTTCGAGGACGTGCGCGACCGCGTCATGCCGGCCCTCGCGCACGCACTGCGGTGGTCGCCCGAGCAAACGGCCGTCTACCTGCCACAAGCCGTCACTGACCTGCTTTCCGAAACGATCCCTGGCTTGCAGTTGCGTGGCGACGGTGTGCATGCACACTCGGACGACCCGGAGTTGCTCAGCGACGACGACGAGTTTGAAGGCCAAGTGTGGATCACCGTCTCGGACCCGGCGTTCCCGCTCTCGTGCCGCGTGCGTCGTGAAGCGCGCGCGTGGGTTCTCAGGTGGTGGCCCGCGCTCGCGGGCGCTGCCGCTGTCGGGATCGTGGGTCTCATCCTGCGCCGCCGGTACCACCAGCGGCTGTGGCGCCGTGGCCAGATCGAGGACTTGACCAACCAGGTTCTCGATTTGCTCGTGGAGCAGGACCAGATTGCGCGCGACGACGCGCAACAGCAGGAGCCGGCGTTTTTGGGGATTGTCGCGCTGCGCGATTTGTTTGGCAAGGAGCTCGGGAGTGCCGTCGGGCCGCGGCAGTGGGAGACGATTTGGGCCGGGGTCGAGGCCAACTTAGCCAATGACCCGAACGTGCGGCTGATCACGTCCAAGCACCGCGGCGAGATCATGGATAGCTGGCAGTGGATTGGGTTCAACTCGCTGAAGAAGTTCCAGCGGCGGGCCAAGGGCGCTGGCACTGTGGGTGCCGCGTCGGATGCCGGTGATGCCTGAGAGTCGGTTTGCTGTCATGTCGTCGCTTGAATGCATCTTGTCCGATGAGACCGTCAGTCGGTGTGGTGGAAGTTTTCGAGGTTTATCTCGGAGAGACAGTCTCGCACCAAGCCACCTAACGTTGTTTGTAACAGCACACAGAACCCTCGACCTCGAACTTTTGCTGAACGTCTCTTTTGCTGATCGTTGTGTGGTTGGTTGGCGCGAGGGACGCTTGTTTCGTCGCCACCGCAAACATCAAAATGTGACGGTTCTCCCCATTCTGTCCTGGCAACCCGCAACTCCGGGACGCATGACCTGTTGCAAAACGACCATCCAACGCGCTTTACCAGCATTCAGAAACGCAGTCGCCGCTGACCAGTCGGGTGATATTGCAGCTGCTCTTCGAATCCGGCGCCACCATCAACCGACCTCTCGACAACCGTCAATTACGCTCGGCCGACCACGACCACCCACCCAACTCCAAGCATGGAGAGTGCAAGCCAACGCTCCGGCAACGCCCAGTCGTCGTCGACGCAGGAGCTCGACCGTCTCGACGACTTGGGGTCGATTGACAAGGAAATTGAGCGGGTAACGTGAATCATTCGTTACCGACCAATATTGATGGTAGGAGTCAGCGTGTTCATCGGAACGACATTGTATCTGCAGATGCGGCGCGATTTGGACCACCTGTACTCAATGCGGATCAAGGAGGCGAGTGTCAAGGGCGACCACCGCAAGTTCCGACCAGCGATTGTTCAGAAAGTCGCGTGCGTGCTTTTCCTCGCGTCGAACAGAATCGCCAATGGGTGGAGATGATAGAGCCAACAACTTGGACGAACTAGGGCGCTGAACCATTTCAAGGAGCTGCGCGATGCCAAGCTCGAGGAGGTGTGCACCATTTCGGCGCCGTCGCGCCTCCCGATGGGCGCAGATCGCATGAAGCGGGAGGTGCGCTTGCTTGTCACTGCCGTTTGCTTCCTTAGGTGTTTGTTCAATGAGTCGAGGCTAACATCTTGTCGTCGTTGTGGCTGCGGTCTTCAGATCGAGCATGTTGGCCAAATATCCAAGCAATTCAGCGACGCCGAGCTCGTGCCGACGCTGGTCACGTTCTACCGCGACCGGATCTTGCAGCTCACGGAGAAGCGCAACATGCTCCTCGACCGGTTTCGCAAAATCACGATTGACGAGGCCGTGTTTTCCAAGTTTCGGCCCGCGATTCTACAACGGTCCGAGGAGATTACGAGCGACCTGATTGACGCGGCCGAGCGATACGACCGCCTTCATGCGCACCAAGAAGCGGTACTCCGAGTCAAGAACAAAAAGGTCCGGATTGAGCGAGCGTTCTCTGTCGTTGGAGATTGAAAATGAACTGAACCTCTTTCGAATCTGCAAGGACAAGGAGCACGAACCGCCGTGCGTCAAGCTGGACGATTTGCGATACTACGTCAAGTGGCTCGCCGAGAACCAACGCAACCGCGCTGACTTTGACGTGTTCTTTTCTCGCATCAAGGTTCGGGCATTGCAGGCTTCTGGTTGCATCCATCCAGCGCACTCACCCTTGCTCATTTCGGATGGCAGCATTTGACCTCGACGGATTTGGAGCCGTTGGCGACCGTCGTCCAAGAAGAGCTCGAACGCTCGTTGCCGTTACGGTGCGTAAAACCGCTCATTCGAAATCTGTGCTGATTTGCTCCCGGACTGAACCATCAAGGTGGACTCGCCTGGGCCCTCTAGCACCTCGCTGCCCAGAAAAAACCCGAAGTCGAGCGACTTCATCCACGACTTTGAAGCGCTCGCGTCGTGGTTCTCGATCAGCACGCCGATTGACGCCGAGGACGGGCGCTCTTTTGCCTACGCGGTCGACAAGCTCTTCCAGCAAACGTTCACGACGCATCGCGTGACGGCGCCGACCGTGGAAATGGTGCCGCCAGCAACGCAGCCCGCGGACAACCCGCTCAACCCGATGGACTCGGAGGAGAACGTGCGCGTCCCGACGGTCGATGCCGCGCCGCTCAAGGTGACCAAGACGTTGTGGGTTGAGGACGCGAAACGGCTATTTGGCGTGGTCCGCGACAACGAGGCGACGACGCAAAAGGTTCGTAATCCCTGTGGTCTTTGGGGTTGGCCTTGACGTAGCTGACCAACCCGCACGTTGCTTGTAGCACGAGCGTACCGACTTCCAGATCCGGTACGAGCACGACGTGCTCGCGTCCGACGATCCGCAAGTCGCCAAGGACCACCTGCTCATGACGCTCAAGTACTACACGGATGAGGCGCTGTTGAACCGCGAGCGCGACGCGGCCGATGAGGACGTTGCCGCACCTGTCCGCTCAACGGGGTCGCCTTCCCCGCCACCGTCCACCACGCTACTCGGCATGCTTTTTCCGCACAGCGAGGGCGGGAACGTGCTCATGGGCGCGAAACGACAAAAGCTCTTTGACGCGCTGACAGTTAACGAGGACGCACCGCCCAAGGACGTGGCGGATATTTTGCCCACGCGATCACCGGTACGTGGCGGTGGACTCTTTCGGACTCGCGACGAACATGTGACTCACCACCAAGGCCATGTGTAGGAGGACGCGGCGTTCATCTTTCTGCCGCACGAGATCCACGCGTTCCTGCAACTTCGGTTCCTCAAAATGCGCGAGCTGCGCATGACGCTGTTCCGACAGCTCAACTTTTTCCGCTCCATTGAGCGTCGGCTCGTTGCCGATTTCCCGTCGACCGGTCTGGTAGACTCGGCGCACGTCGATCCGATCCTGTTCGACGTCGGGTCCCCACTCAAGGACAGCAAGGAGTGCGCCATTGATTTCTTTCACCTGGCCGGCGGCGTCCCGCGTCCGAATCAACTGATCTATTCACTGCGATCTAGAATCCTCCGGAAACGTCAATTCGATCCGGTCTTCGACATTGAGCAGCACGTGTGGGACAAGAGCCGGGCCGAGGACCACCGCGTCGTGCGCAACAAGTTCATCTACGTCTCGAACGATGAGGGGCTCAACATTGTCTACGACGCGACCTACTCGGACCTGGCCCAGCTCGAGAAGAAGCTGCTGCGCATTGCCACGTCGGTGATCATCCGCACGAGCAAAGACTCTGACCGCGACGAGTTTTACTTGAAGCATGCGCGTGCACGCGTGCACGACCGCAAGGAGTTCATGGACACGACGTTCACGAACCCGGAGCTCGACCGGCAGCAGATTCTGCACGACCTCTACGAGTCGGAGGTGCAGCTCAACGAGCGAAAGTGCATGCTCGTCAACATTTTGATGGAAATGTACGACCATACGTCATGGCGCAACCACCGCCAACAGCTCGGCCAGCAGATTGTCGCGACCATGGCGGCACCACGCGTCTTGGACTCGGCCGACGAGTGCATGCTGCGTGCCGTGCACTACCAGATTCGCGCGCTCGAGGCGCAGGAGTTGCTGTATCTCGGCGTGTTCAATGCGGCGGCGACGCGCGGCGGTATGAGCGATTACGGCGCGTTCAACTTTTACCATGGCGGCGCGCACCCGACGCACATTACGCGGTTTGTCGGCGGGCTCGACGACATTGTGCACCTACCCAGCCATGTCCGGGCCATGGTGCGGGACTTGGAAGTGACCATCCCGCCGTCTGATTCAATTCCGGCGAGCTTGCTCGAGTACGCGGTGTGGCAGTACCTGTTCGACCAATGGCAACAGCTCGACGCGGCGCATTTCCAGAAGCCGCCAGTCCCGCACCCGCTTCTCTTCCACTCCGATTTCGCGACTCGGGCCGACACGCTCGGCCAGATCCTCGATCACGAGTACCAGAAAACGAGTGGGTCGCTCGAAAGTCTTGTCCACCCGGTCCTGGGCAGCGTCATGGCCCCGACACCGCTGAACGACCCGGCGTTTCGCGACAATGGTGTTCTCTACTGCATCCGCTACGCAATATGTTTGCTCACGTACCACCATCTCATGCTGCAATGGCTCGAGACGCACTATTTGCGCGAAAGAGTTGCCGAGCAGGTGGACGTGCTTGGCGTGACCCCGACGACGTTTTTCCCGATTATCGGATCGCTGCCGTTCGACGTGTCGCTGAGTGATTCGGTGCGGCAGCGCTGCTTTCTTGCTTATCTCTCCCTCTTCCCCGCGCTGATCGCAGACGTGGACCATGCCTCTTGCGTCTAGGCGCGGCAAATCGAGTACTCGGACGACGAGGAGCCGGACCAACGAAGCTACAAGAAGAAAAACGACGCGTCCTTCTTTCCAACACCTCTCGCTATCTCCGAGTTTGACGAGAATTGGAGCCACATTTCCATGGAGGACTTCTCTTCACTGCATGTACGCTGGCTCGCGACTTCGCTTCCCTCTCGCCGTCTTTCTGTCAATGCTAATTCTTACGTGTTCTGTTTAGGAATGGTGCACAAGGGGACCACGCGTTCTTGCCGAGGCGCTTCGCGTAAGACACATTTCTGCCGTGCTGTCTTTGAAAGTATTTGGAGCCGCTTTGCTCATCAGATCCCGATCCGTCCCCCTCCCCCCCCCCCCCCCCCCCAGTTCCAAACAATCGACAAATACGTTCATCTCGCAATATGCGAGACCAACTACGCGACTTTCAACCGCGTCGACGAGATTTTGAAAAAGGTGCGCACTTTCGCATCGATTGGGCATTCTTTGTCGAGACTCATCTGATTTCCCTGTCTAGCGGTCGGCGGGAACGGTCTATTCGGGCGACTTCACGTCGACTGGATTTGCACCCGGACCGTTCAAGCGCCAGATTCGGCGGCTCATGATGGCCGACTACCAGACCGAGTACGTTCAAGCGCAAACGAGCTCGTTTCCTACGTGGCCAGTGAAATGCCAACTCACCAATGTTGTGCCGTCATTAGCCTGCAGAAAGCGTTCCCGAACGGCGTCGTTGGCGACACGACCGAGATCAAGGCGCGCTTGATCAACACCTACATGGTGCACATGATCCCGCTCCTCCACCAACAGCTGAGCCGAATCCAAGTCTTGAAGCTCGCACGTCTGTCGCAGGGACAGCTCCTTGGCCGTCCGGGCAACCGCGCCGCGCTGCTCAACTCCAAGTCGGAACTCGAGGCGGCCGCACGCGACGACACGGTCGATACGATTGTCGACATTGACCACGGCAAGTTCTTACGGCTCTGGACCGCGCCGCAGCCGCTCGAGATGTTGTCGCTGCAGCATCGCATCAAGTTCACCGACCTGGAGCTCGCGTCGCCCGGGTTGCCGTGCGTGTTCTCCCGGCTGTACCAAGTTTATTCGCTGCTGGCCGAAACGATGCGACTTGCGCACGTGCTTGGGGACGCGCTCAACGAGCGCGGCACTGAAACGGCGCGGCAGCTCATGCTCGCCATGAAAAAGGAGATTCTCAACTTCGGGTCGCCGGTGCACATTGACAAGCTCATCAGCTACTTGTCGATGCGGTGGAGCGTGCAGCGGTTGCGCCTGCTCGCCGGCACGTTTGCGGCGTCGCATTGTCTCCTGACGGCGCCGACGCTGCAGCCCACCATGGCCAACTTCTTTTCCGTGTACCATTACTCGCAACGGCTCGCCATGTACGGCCTACCGACGGGCCGTGAGGCGCCATGTGCGCCGATCCCTGAGTTCCGACTCCGGTCGAGCGCCGTCGACGATCTGTCAATCACGGACCGTAAGCTGTGCACCGAGAAATTCAACGAAATCGAGGCCGTGCTCGAGGATATTTACCATGCGTCGAATCTCGAAAGTCTGGCTGTGGAAACGGCACTCGGCTCGCAGATCGAGTACCTGCGCAATCTGTTGCGACTGCACCAGTTGCGGTTCGAGCTGCTGTCGGCGACAGCGAATCGCAAGCCGCTGCACCACGCGCAGGTCGAGACCTACCTGTCTGTCTACAAGACGCACATCAACGCGCACGCCTACCGCGAGTTTCTCGCGCACCAGCGGCGCAAGGGGTCGCACATCGAGGACGTGACGGCGACGCGCGCGGCGCAAATGGAGTTTGAAAAGTGCCAAGTGTCGGCACTCAAGCACCATTTGCTGATTCTCTATTCTCGCGCCGTGATGCGTGCGATGCGCCGCCTGTTTGATTTGCTCGTCGACGAGCGCACCGAGGCGCTGTTTGCCAACCATTCAAGCATGCAGATTCCGAGGGCCTATTTGGTGCACGACTTGCCGGCCGAGCTCACGGACCACGATTACCTGGCCAAGTCGGCGCTGTTTGAGGAGTTTCACCACGACCTGTTCCAGAACTCGATGAAGTCGACGGTACGCGACCTCGAATGCGTATTTTCGCGCACACTTTCACAACACGAATGCAGCTGACTTTCGATCATCAACCTGACAGGCGCCGTTGCTCCAGTTTGCACGCGAAAAGAGCAAGGCTTTGGTCCACGACGACCGCTCATCGACCATCGAGATCGACACCAACACGCATTTCGTCATTCGGCGCGAGCTGCTGGCGGAATCGGTGCGTTCTCGATCCTGCCTTGCTTTTCCACCCGTTTGTTGCTCACCGTTTGGCTCGGTGGATTTGTTGCAGCTCGTCACGTTTTCGTCCAAGTTCTTTGCGTGGAATCAGCAAAAGTTTCGCGAAATGGACGAATTCTACTCGCAGCTCTCGACGGTCTCGCTCGACTTGCTCGCGCGGCAGCGCGCGCTCATTGAAGCGTATGCCGTCGAGCAGAGCATGGTCGCCTCGGTACGTTCTCCCGCAGTGGCTCCACACGAACGTTGACCCTCGTCGCTCACGTCGTCACCGTCCACTAGTCGTACGAGCGCGACGTGCGTCTCGGCGCAGCGATCAAGGCGTCGGACATCTTTCTTCAGCTGTCGACGCTCGGCGAAGAACTCAATGAGCTCAAAAAGGCGCGTCGGCACGACGAAAAGCTGATTCGCGCGCGCGTGCGGCAAGGGTACGAGGACCTCGTCGCGGAACTTTCTTCGCAGATCCACATGCTCAAGGCGCGGTTCAATGAGTTCCGGATCTCGTCGATCGAGGAAATGGTCGCGGCATTGAACGAAGTCAAGCGCGAGGACCTGCTCGCATTTGTGCACCGCGAGTTCCACCCCGAGGCCGTGCGCGTGGGCAAGACGATGATTGCGCTGCAGGACGAGATTGACGAGTTGCGCGACGATAACGCCGAGCTCAAGCAGGTCATGTCGAAACTGAAATCCATGTACACGCTCAAGGACCGCACGTCCAAGTCGGCCTACGCCAAGAAAATGGCGTCGCTCGTCGAGGACAAGCGGCTCGCCGAGGAACGGCTCTGGGAGAGTTACCGCGACTCGGAGGCGCGTGAAAAGGTATTGCGCCGCAACTTGATCAAGTGCCAAAAGGATCTCGTCTCGCTGCAGACGCAGCACGAGGTGTTGCGCCGCACGTTCAAGGAAGAGCAGATGCAGAAAACGCTGCTGCAAAAGACGTTGTCGATGCACGTCAACGAGAACAAGACGGCCATGGAAATGGCGAGCTTGCGCAAGGTCGAGACGTTTGAGTTTACGCGGTTCGAGTTTGAGCGACTGCTCGATGAGAACAGTGTCCTGCACGACGAGATTGCTGGGTTGAAGCAGGAGGTCGCGCGGTTGCAGAACGCGCTCCAAGCACGGGTACGTGCTGCTGAAAACGATCTGGTTCCTTGCGTGTCGCGCTCCCAGTTGATCAGCCGATTACGGCGCTGTTTGTAGGAGTGGAGAACCGCGACCAAGCAGCGGCTGCGCATGTCGCCATCACGCCCGTCGTCACCGTCGCCTCGGACGCCCGTGAGCCCGCTTCCTGTCCCCGAGGTCCGGCACGAGATTGTCGTGCAGACGCACCGCATCCCGTCAGCGTCGCCGTCCCCCGTCAAGCGCCCAATGACAGCCAAGCGCGAGCAAATCGTGGTTCCAGGTACGTGTTCAGGATTTGTGCCGTTTCGGTTCGGATGGCCTTTCATTCCTCTCGCCGTTAGCGATTCGCATGCCGTCGCGTCCCAGGACGGCCGTGGGCCCGCTCAAGAGCCCGAGTAAGCCGTGACGCGCTCGTGTTGCCGGATTGAATAGGGTGGAAGCCGTATTGGTGGGACTTGAATGTAGGACTGGGCAGTTTTTGACCATCAGAGTGCCTTTGAGCGTGGAAGGGGAAAGAGTGGGAAAAAATTGCTTGTTGACCTGGTAAGGAAGAGAACACGACACGACACAAAAAAACAACGGGCGTGAAAGAAAAACTAGAAGAGCAAAGAGAACCAAGATGAAGTGATTGCGCCCTCGCCGCGCACATGGCTTGGGAACAAGGTGGCCGTGTGTACGCACGACTTGACGATGCGACAGCTTCGTGCCGAAGTCGACCGACCAACCGGCTGCCGACCGGCCAACCGACATGCGTTCCTGCAAGGGAAAGAACGCGCAGAATCAGCCGCTTGGACCGCTGCGCGGGGAACACGAACGCCTACGCCGAGAACGCGTCGGGGAACTGATCGCGGTACGTGGCCTCGGGCACGGCCGTCGCCGACACTTGGCGCGACCCAAACCAGCGGCCGTGCAGCCCTTCCCGGGCGCGGTTCGTGCCCTCGAGCGCGGTAAACTTGACATAGACGTGCCCCGGTGAGTCCTTGATGGCGCGAATGTGCGCGACAGGGCCGTAACTGCGCTCGCACTCTTGCTGCACGTCAATCTCAATTTCCTTGTCCCAGTCGGGTTCCGTCTCTTCTGCAGGGTCGAACATGTTGGTGAGCAACAGGCACGTGGAGGTCGGCGCGGCCGTGGCAGTCGCGGAACCCGGGGTCCCGGGCGTGCCGGGCGCGACGAGCGAGACCGAGTCGGTGCGTGCGAGCTTGGCCATGAGCTCCACGCGCGACAGGGCGTTGAGCTTGACGCCGACGCCCTCGACGTCGTCGAGTTCCGCCGTCTTGGCCACATTGTCCTGGTCGTAGACCTGGATGCACTTGATCTAGCAGGAGAGATGGATGGTCAGTTGTGGCGGTTGTCGTGGCAAACATCGCGGAAACGCACCTGGACGGTATCGATGGTGAAGCCGGCCATGGCCTTAACCGCGTTCGCCGCATCCTCCGTGCGTTGATAGCTAAGTACAAATCGAAAGCATGTCAGAAACTGGACCGTTTCGCTTGCACTCAAAGGAGCTGCAACGTACGTCACGTAGGCAGCACCGCGACCAGGGAAGTGCTGGTCCGGCTGCGTCCGGACGCTGTCTATCTGGCCAAACGGCTCGAAGATTTGCTGAATGTCAGCGGCGCCCAAGTGGCCGGGCAGGTTGCCGGCAAAGATGGTGTGCGAGATCAACGCGTCCTTTCGGCCCATGGGATGCGGGCTCCTAGAAAACAAAACCGCCAACCAAAGTCGTAAGTCGAGGACAAATTGCGAGAACCGGTCGTTTTGAGCTTGGCACAACGTACGGTCGCGGCGGCAGCGACGTGGCCGCAAGCCGCTTCGCTGCGGCGGCCTCTTCGGCAAGCCGGTTCTTTTCGGCCTCGGTGCGCTCGACAATCACGGGGATGCCCATGAGCAGCTGGCCAGTCAGCTCAACGGCTTTGGGCACCGACTCTAGCTCATAGAACTCAATGTAGCCCAGGCCCTTCATGCGGCGACCGCGATCAGCAATCAGTTTGACGTCCCGCACGCGGCCCACGTCGTGGTCCTCGAAAAACTTGCGAATGTCACTCGGCCGCGCTTGTGCGTGCAGTTGTGCGACAAAGACGGTGCGCTGATCGCGCTCGGCCTGCGTCATCTGCGGTGCCGGCGAACGAGCCCTGAAATGGAGCAGATAGGAGGGTGAAATGATGCACCAAACTTGGCGAATGACGAAAAAAAATAAGACCACGTACGGCGACCGCGACGCGGCACGGCGGGAGCCCGCCGACCGGTAGGCCCTATCACGAGAGTCAGCACGCGGCGGCGGGGACCGGCGGTGATGGCGGCGCGGCGGCGACCGGGACCGCGACCGGCGCGAGCCGCGGCGGCCCGACGACCGGTAACTGCGCGGGTCGTAGCGGTCCTCGAAGTCGCGCGACCGGTACCGGTCAATCCGCGGCGAGCGAGAGCGCGACCGCCGGCGTGGCGGCGGGGACCGCGTACCCCGGCGCGAGGAACGGTCGTCGATAGTCGACCCGGCACGACTCGTGCCACGACTGCGGCTGCGGCTGCGGCGCCGGTCGGGACTGCGCCGTGCGGCGGAACGGCGGTCGCGGCGGTCGCGACCACGGTCATGGTCGCGCTCGCGTTCACGGTCACGGTCGTCACTGCGTCGCCGGCGCGACGAGCTGGTCACGGAAGACGGCTGGTCTTCGTCCATGTCACTCGATGCGGCAGGGCGCGAGTCGCGTTGCGGTGTGGGGCCCGATAGGCGGTCGAACACGCTGCGGTGACGGTCTGCGCTCAGACTACGTTGAAAAATGACAGTGAACAACGGAACACAGAGATGTCGTAATTGCAAGGGACAGCTCGGCGTACCGGTCCTCGGTCAGGTCGCGCGGCGAGTCGACATTCATCGGCTCCTCGCTCTGGTAACTTTCCGTCAACTAAAGCAAAGCGGCCAGTAGTCATGAGCGCCAGTTCAACGGTCCAAGCTCGATTGCTGTCCAAGGATGGTCGACCACGTACGGGCCCGCCCACCAACATGGCGTCGTAGTCGTCGGCAACGCTGGTCATTTTCACTTGATGGAGGTCGAATGCAGTAAGTTGGGTATGTTTCCGGAGCCTGGATGGTGTCCGTTTCGAAGGGTCTCGGTCGACGGAATCACTTCCTGTCGTTGAAAGATGAGTGGAGGTGTAACCTAACCTGATCGCACGTCAGGACTCGAGACCCCAGCTTAACCTGACGACTGGCACTTTGCAGCAAATGCCAACACTGCCGCACACTGCCGGCCACCACACAACCACTTCGCGCGGCGGATGGCGTCTACAAGGCAGATGCTGCGATGTTCAACCACGTGTAACTAATGCAGGTCATCTAAACCGTGTCGCAAAGCACGTTCACCTCATCTCCCACCCAGCCGCTCGACCGCCCGAGAGCAAATCAAAGGACCGCTCAGACCTTACCCGCCGCGACCCCATTCCTTGCCGGGCTCGCCGCGCCCTTGACCGCGACCACTGCTGGGTCCGCCGGCGCGGCGCCATCGAGCAGCGTGATGAACCGGTCGTGCACGGCGCGCAGCGCCACGATCGCCGACTCTTGCGCAATCACGCACGAAATGTTGATTTCCGACGCGCCCTGCGAGATCATTTCAATGTTGACGCCCGCCGTGGCCATGACATTGAACATCTTGGAGGCCGTCCCGACCATGTGCTTCATGTGCCGCCCGACCGCCGACAAAATGACTTGGCGCGGGAGGACCGAGACCTAGCAGGGTGGAGAAGTGACGCACATTGAGTCGCTATGCGGGGAGGAGGGGAGGACGGCCAAAGGCAAGGGCGGGATCCCAAAACGTACCGTCCCGAGCTTGCCAAACTCGGTCACGACATAGTTGAGCGACTTGGGCACGCCGAGCTCGTTCAAGTCCTCGCTCTCATCAATCGCGAGCGCCATCGACACGTGAATCTCCGACGTCGTGATCAAATCCACAATCACGCCATGGCGGTCGAGAATCGTGAAAATCTTGCTCAGGAACCCGTGCGAGTTGGACTTGCGGTTACTGCGGATATTGAGCACGATGATCGAGTCCTTGATCGTGACCGCCGTCGGCAACTTCAAGTCCTCAAACGACCGCCGCGAAATGAGCGACTCGGAACATTCGTTTGCGTCGTCGACGGGCGCAATGATCGTGCCGGCACCGGACGGATTGAACGTGTTCTTGATCCGGATCGGCACGCCCGCGCGAATCACTTGGTCCATGGTGAACGGGTGGATCACCTCGCTGCCGTAGTAGGTCAGCTCGGCGGCTTCGTCGGGCGTGATCGAAGGCAGCAGCCTCGCCGAAGGAACTTTGCGAGGATCTGCGGTGAAAATCCCGTCGACTTCCTTCCAGATCTGCACTTCTTGCGCGTGCAGGCCGACCGCGACGAGCGCCGCCGTCAGGTCCGTGTACCCGCGGCCGACGGCTTGGATGAGCGACCCGGGCACGGGGCCAATGAACCCGGTCACGACGGGGACGGCATCGCGGCCCGCCGCGTCGCGTACGACTTCGCCCAAGCGGCGAGCAACGTAGTCGTAGAAATCTTGGTTGAGCTCGGATTCGTTGAATTCCTGCTCAATGACGCGGTCGGCGTTGACAAAGACGGCGTCGATGCCCTAAAAAGGCGGAGACGTCGATGGTCAGCAAGGGCTCGAAAAATTGGAATGTGCGTGCCAAGTCGAAATCTGTAAACGTACGCGGCTCTGCAATACTGCGGTCATGACCATGCACGAGAGCTTTTCGCCCGTCGAGACAATGATATCGCGCGACTTTGGCGAAATCTCGTCGATAATCTAGCCAAAATGCACGCACGTGTCAGCCCCTCGACCAATAATCGCGCGTTTGCCATCAAAGTAGCACCAACGAACCCGAATCGCCCGCAAGAATTGGCCGAGTTTTTGACACTCGGACTGAATCTCGGACTGGATGGTCGCGAGCAAATCCGGCGAGTTGGGCAGCGCCTCGCGCGCGGCCTGCAAGTGGTTGGCGGAAATCTGGTCGACAATCGACAGAAACGTCGACTCGCCGCCCGCGTGCAGTGCCTGTTCGGCAGCGCGGAGCAGCAGCGACGTGGTGCCGCTCGCCTTTTTCACGCTCGACATGGCCGAGCAGACGAGGACCGGGCGGCAGTGCTCCAATTGTGACCTGGTCGTTGTTGTTCATACCGCGTCGTCAGGGCCAACATTCTTGCGAAACATTCGACCACTGGGTGCGGGCGCCAATGTACCTGACAATGTCGGACACGGCCAGGAGCCGCTCGGCGGTGCCGACAGACGTCCCGCCAAACTTCATGGCAACCCACGGCAGAGCCGAGCTTGCAGATTGCGCGCCGTTGGTGGCCATCATGCCGTTGGCCGCGGGCCTCGTGCCATTGATGGTGGCGCCATTACTTGCGGCGGCGTTGTTGTGCAGCATGTTGGTCATGGGCGGGCAGCAGGCTCGGTCGGTCTTGTTGGTGCAGCAGCTCGACGTCGGCGCGGCACGGGTCGTTCACGGCGGTTGGTGGTCGGTCCAAATGGTTCGCGAGCGAGAGAAGAACGCCAGTCGCTGTACTTGTACGGCGCGTCATGGTCCACGGTTCACAGCCGAGGAGGCGATGTTGGCAGGAGGCGGTTCGGCCGGACCCGGTTCGTGACGGCTCGGTTGTTCGGTTGGGCGCCGCGGTGCAAGGTCGACGCTGAGCGTGCTGCGAATGCCGTTCACAGCGCTCCGGTCGCTGATCACAGCGCTCCGGTCGCTGATCGCGACCACGTGTGCCGTTGACTCACACCCGGCAAGGCGCACATTATCTCTGACGTTAAAAATTGCGATTGGCCAACTCTTGAAAACGACCCGTGGACCAGTCCAACAGGCGAAGAATCACGCTCGCGGAATATAATCGACAACTGTATGTATACTCTTCCCGCGCGGGCAGCACGCCCGCATCTCCTGCTCGCACCTCGACACGCCAGCATCGATGTGGCGGGGGAGCAGCAAGGGCTCCGGAGCAACCGTCGCGTCGCGACGCATCGCGACCCTCGTCTACGACCCGCTCGTATAAAAGTAGACGCTCTCCCACAGCGGCTGGTAATCCTGCACGATATTCGCAAACAGCCGCAGAATCGGCTTGTTGGCCATCGACGCGCAAAACGAGTCGAGCACGCCCCTGTACGTAAAAAGGGGAATGACCCAGTAAGAAAGAGCTCGGGCCTCGCCAAACAAACCCGGGCATAAGCACGTACTTGGTGACCGCGTCGTAGAGCGGGCTGCGCAGCAGGTAGAACAGGAACGTGTAGGCCCTTCGCCGGTGCTCGTCCTGCTCAAGCGGCGTCGCTGTACGCGTCATGTTCCGCGCGGCCAGCAGGTACGAAATCGCCTCCACCACAAGCGACGCGGCAAACGGGATCCAAGACTTGCGCCCGAACCGGCGGATCAGCATGACTAGCAAGAGCGAGACCGGGTTAGTTTCATACACGCCATCGTTTCCTCCGAACCCATGGCCGTACCGTAAATCAGCGGCCGCAGGACATACAGCACTTCGCCCACCGTGCGCGACCGCGCCATGGGCGCAAGCAGGTCGGCGGGCGACTTGTAGGCGTTCCTGACCGACTTGCTCGTCAAGAACCGCGTCACACTCTCGCCTTCGAGCACCTCGAGCGGTGCAAACACAACACCCGTGCGTGTGCCGCGGTACAGTTTGCTGTTTCCGGTTTCGTCGGTCGCGTCGCGAGCGACCGCCAATGGCGCGGACCCGAGCAGTTGCGGGTCAATGTCGCGTTCGGGGCCAGCAGGCGTGAGGGTCGCACGGCGCGTTCGCGCGACCAGGACGAGTCGGAGAATCACTCTAGTGCGAGAAAAGGAACAGTGGTCAATCACCACCGAGAGCGAACGCGGCAATACGCGGCCGAGAGCGGACACGGCAATACGCAGCAACGTACTTGACTGCTTCAATTGCCGCGACCACGTCCCATTTCCGCTTGCGCGAGAGCCGCTTGTTGGCCGCCATTTCAATAAAACCTTCGACCGTCTGGATCAGCGTCAGCGCCGTCGACGCGCCGAGAACCACGGCCGACTGCTGGTACCAGTGGTGGTGGTAGTGGTTCAGCAGCGACGACTTGTGCTCGATGCCCGCCGACCGCACGGCATCGTACAGGATGCGGTCGTGGTAGAGCGAGAGCAGGTTGATTGCGGCAAACACTGGTGCGCGAGGAACAATAGCGGATCAGGATACAGGGGCCGGTAGCGCAAACGCGACGCGACCAGCAGCACGTACAGCCTTCCGACGCCAAGTCAGCATCCTCGAATCGGCCTGGTTAGAAGTTCACCACGTGTACAACGGTCGTGCAGGGGTTAGCGATGATGGGCTCGAGCTTGATTCATGTGGTATCCGGCAATACCTGGCAGGAAGTACGACAAGGACCGCAGCGCGCTCTCGACCGACGAGATTTGCGCTGCGTTCTGGAGCAGGAATTCGCGGTACACCGATAGCGGCGACATGGTGGGGTGCTGGACGGGCTTGTTGCTGTCCTGCAAGTTGAACGGTCGTTGGATAGCGGACGCCGTGCTGATGTCGTGCTGAGTTGACCCTTCGTGCAGCTGTTGCTGACCGGTTCCTGTTGATCCAGCGCGCCGAGTGCCGTTCCTGCGCCGGAGATGCTGCAGCTTGCTGGTGCAAAAGGCGGGGATGGGCGACCCAACACGACAGTCCTGTTCGCTCAGGTTGACCGGGCGCGTCGGCCCGCACATGACATGGCGTCACAACACTTCTGGCAGGCTGCTCTCAAATCGCCACGATCACCGGCGAACCAAAGGACGCGCGCAGATGATGTAAATACTGATTCTTATTTGTCTCCGGTATCCTTCTCATCCACTCAAGTCCAAAACTGGTGCGCAAATGGCGACACCCAAACACAAACCCGACGGCCGGCCCGCTGGAGCCCTCACACGGCCACGCCCGGCACGGTGGTCCCGCCGCCGCCCCTTCCCCCTCCCCGCGCTCGACCATATCTACTCGGACGCTGCGTGTGCCACGATCTTGCCGAGCACCGTCGTGAGTTGGTCGTAAATGGCCCTGTCCATGTCGACGGCCTCCTGGGGGAGGTTTCCGAGCGCTGCTTGTGCAATGTCGTCGAACCGGCCGGTCCATTCTGTGATCCGGGAGGGTGCGGGGGGGGGGGGGGGGGGAGGGGTCAAATATCAGTTGCCGATGCGCAGATGAGTTCCGAAGGCAGCCAACAAACGTACCGGGATGCACCGTCTGCACGACCAGCAGCAGTTGCGCGGCATTCGCACGCACGGCCGCAGGCAAGGTCGGCTGGAACAGTTCCGGCGCGGCCGTGGCGAGGGATTCGGGTACGGCAATCTCAGCGGGCGTCGGGTAATGCGCAAACGCGAGCGACAGAGCGAGCACGGCCTCGCCGTAGACGGTCGGGTACGGGAGCGTCAGCAGGTTCCAGACGGGCGCGAGGTTGCTGCACACCTTGGTTAACGGATCTGAAGCCGAAATTTGGCGGGTGGTAAGAGAGGCGTTTGAAGCGCACATCCGATCCGGTTCATGAACAAGGACGAACCAATGGCATTGCTCTTGGCCGCCGTCTTGATCAGGATTGCCAACAACCGGCCCACCTCGCACTGGATCGCCGGCGTGTCGGCATGCTTTTCCGCGGCCTCGAGCGCGGCACTGAGCGCAGTGCCGTCGCCCGAGTTCGAGTAAATGACGGCGCGCATGTTGCGGTCTACCATCGCAAGCAATGCTCAGCATGTGCACGTTTGGTGTCCCGCTCGACGAAAAGCATACCCTCGGAACTCAGATGCCGCAAAATCACAGTTGACGTCAGGACCACATCGGGCGTGGGCGACTTGAGGTATGGGATCACGGCCTCGAGCACCGACAGATGGCCGAGATAGGCCTTGTTCTCCGCGGGAATGCACATGTGCCGCAATGCCGACAGCGTCGCGACCTGCACCTTCAAACTCTTGCAGTCGTTGAGGACCTGCAGGAGGTACTTGGCAAACTGGTGGTCGTTGACGAGGCTCGCCGCATTCTTGTCTACAAATTGGCGACCAAAATCGAATTAGCCCACGACCACGCACCGCTCGCGTCCTTAATGGAGCAATAACAACGTACCAGAGCGTGCCAAGTTGCCAATGCACAGGCATGCGCACATGACGAGGTCCTCGGCCTTGCCGCTCAAAATCGAGCCCGGGTAGGTCATCCACCCACGGAACTTGCCGAGCGTCGCCTTTTCCGTGATCATACCCTGCACGACCTCGTCGTTGTGCGTCATGTTGACGACGACCTTGAGGCACGCATCGAGAATCGGCGTGTAGTCGTCGTCGTCCATGTTGATTTCCTGGTTGACGAGCTTCTCCATCTCCTCGAGGAGGACAAGGTGCACTTGGCGCGCGTAGAGACGCTTTTGCACGATGCCTAAGGAAATGGTCACGATCAGGTCCCGAGAACTTAGAGCGCGGGGAGGGTGGGGGCAAGCGGGCAACAAACCATTCTCAGACGCCGTCTCCAAAATTTCGATTGCATGCTCGAGGTTCTCGTCGGGCTCGGCCAGGAAGGCGGGCAAGCAGTCGAGCAGGAGGTCAATGCCGCTCAACGACACGAGCTTGTCGCAAGCGTACTCTGGGGAGAGGGAACAACAATGTCAATTCGTGATCAAAGCTTCAAAGAGCCAACACAGTGACAATGCCGCGACATACCGTTCTGAACCAGGACCGAGAGCAGTTGCAGTGCGCGCGGCCGCGTAAGCGTGCCGTTCTCGATGCGCTTGAGCAGAAGTGGAATGCCCTTCTTCTCAACGACCTTTTGCTGGCCACGGGCTATCCGGTGAACTCCAAGGTCAAATTGCGTTACCGGCCATCGGTGGTCGAAAGAGCGGTGCACATACGGAAATCCATGACCAGATTAATGAGCACGGAAATCGACGAGTGCGCAAGGTCCTCGTCCTGCGAGGAGATGTTGGCCATGATCTTGTCGAGGGCCGCGTCGTGCTCGAGCAGGGCGATCCGCTGAGCCTCTACGGATTCGAAATGCCAGAATTCATCAGCCGACCGCGCTCGAATTCGTGGAATTGACCCGCAAAAGCGTGCCGTACCATTGTCGACGAGCAAGTTGCCAATCCCGCGGTTCAAGTGGTGCAGGCCAACCTCGTCGAGCGACTCGCGCAGGTAAATGACGCAGAGTGCGTCGAGCGTCGCGGTCGAGAATTTGAGCCGGCGTTCCTCTGGCGTTCGCGTGCGGGGGAGCGGAGAGTGATCAGCCGTCTGCGCCTTGGCCGCACCAACTCGCAATCACGACATTGCGTACCTTCCCTGCCCGCCTGCGCAACGACACCGGCAGCCAGCACGGCCACATCGTCAGTCGGGTTGTCGGCGAGGATCGCAGCCACACCCTCGTCAATCAGCTCGGGCGTCGCTACACGTCTGGGATCTCCTCCTCACGCTCAGAGGGCGTCGTCTCCTCACAAAACATTTAGCCCCCTGATCCCTCTGGCCGGGAGGGGGCGCTGTGTTGGTGGTTTTTAGCGGCCCGGAAGACTTCCCGAGGGGGCTCCGGCAATCACAAGTTTACGTGGCCCGAAAGTCCTTGGGGAGATTCAAACCGACGAGACGCGCTGTTTCTCTTCGCGCGTAGTTTAGCACGCTTGCGCCACCCGTTTTCCCAGCTCACTCCGAAACCTCTTCGAATTCGTCGCAATCGCCGCAATAAACAAACCTCGCGTCCTTTCAATTCACCCTAGAGCTCCCAACAGCTTCGATACCCTTCCCAACTTATCGTCCTTTAGCGTGTCGACGACTACCCACGCGTCTCGAGCCCCCCCCCCCCCTCGTCCGGCTTGTGCTCTAAGAGGGGGGGGGGGGGGGGGGGTCAGTGTTGGCCCCAGTCCGATTCGGGTTGAGCGTTGCTTGCGCGCCAGCAATGGTTGGCCGAGCCGTATTTGAAGTCCGAGAGAGCGTGGACTCGCTGCCGGCCATGCCCTCCACCATCATCCGCGCGCGCACATGTCGGACACGTACGGCGCGAGCGTGCAAGAAGGGGCGAAACGGCGCCAAAGTGGCCCAGGGACGAGCCAGAACGCGTGTTGGACGTGGGGAACGCTCGGGAGCGGCGCGCGCGGGCCAATGGCGATCCAAGCGGTGGCGGGCGGGGCGGCAAGTTTGGTTCGGGCCCGCGTCGATTGCGAGGGGTGACGTCGGTGTGGCGGGCGAGTCGAGCACGCTTCACAAAATGCAGCGAAATGATCAAGGTCGAGGACGGGGGCCCGACGCGCCGAGAGGGTGGGGCCACCTTGCAAGCCAACCAAAGCGTGTCGAGGCGCAAGTGATGTCAATCAAGCGTGGCCGTTACGTAAAGCGTGCAATGTTGTCTCAATTTTAACTGGCAATAGAAATGCGCACGAGGCCGGCGTGGCTTCCGTGGCTGCCATGGCCAAGCATTCAGCCCACATCGAATTCCGGTTCCGCTTGTCTCCGCTTCTGCCGTCTCGCCACGCGCGAACAATCACTTCCCGACCCGGTCGTCGAGTTGGATGGCCAGCTCTTGCAGCTTGCAGCAGCTGTTCAGACCGTACCCTTCGCTTGGTTCTCTTCTCTCCCCGAAGCCGACGTGACCAGCAAGCTTGTCCACCAGTTCCCGCTCCTCCACGCCGACGACTGCAAGCATGAGCACCGCCAGCGCACCCGCCTTCACAACAGCAAATGCGCACTCGTCGGACCAGCTCGCGCCAGCACCAACCCCGGTCAAGCGTTCCAATGGACCAACGTTGCACGGATTCGTGTGCGGCATCGCGTCGGGCACCACCAAGCTCGTCGTCGGCCATCCCGTGCGTGTCGGCCTGCTGCCGCTGTGTTGCCTTGATCCGAAAAGGTTGCTCATCACGCACGCGGCGTACTTTGCCTCGGTCCTTCAGTTTGACACGGTCAAGGTCCGCTTGCAAATCGAGGGCCTGCAAGGACGCTTCAAGGGGCCCATTGATTGTCTGGCCAAGACGCTGCGACGGGTATGTTCTTTTTCGATTTGGTGTTCCTGCTCCTTGTTTCCATGACGAGAAGACTCACGAAACGTGGACGAGTAGGAAGGCATCCGCGGCCTCTACAAGGGCGCAACACCGCCATTACTCGGGTGGGCTCTGGTTCGTCGATTCTGTCCTGGTTCCTGCGCTCATTTGAGCCGGTCAATCGCTGACCACCAATTTCCTCCATTTTAGATGGACTCAATCCAGCTCGGCACCTTGACCAACCTGCGCCGGTGCCTGCAGGGCGACGACCCGTCGGTCCCTCTCTCGATCCCGGGCCACGCGCTCGCCGGTCTCGGCGCCGGTATCGTCGTGTCCTTTGTCGCGGCGCCCGTCGAACTGCTGAAAGCGCAAATGCAAGTGCAATACGGCGACCGCGAGACCACACGGTACTCGAGTCCAATCGCGTGCGCCAAGCACATTGCGCGCGTGCACCCATGGGGGCTCGTGGGGCTCTGGTCGGCCCTGCCGGCCACCCTGCTCTTCCGATCGTACTTTTGGCTACTTTGGGGAAGTTATGAGGTATATACCCAAAAGCTGACCGCTTTCGGCGTGAACGCGGCGTGGGTCCCGTTCCTCGCCGGTGGATTGGCCGCCAATTCGTTCTGGGCCTTGTCGTTCCCCGCCGACGTGATCAAGAACCGCATGATGGCACAGCCACAGCCCATCAATGAGACCTCACGGTACCCGACGATCGTCAAGACGGCCAAGGCCATTTACGCGACCGATGGCATGCGCGGTTTTTTCCGCGGGTTCTGGACGTGCCAGTTACGGTCGTTCCCGACAAACGGGGCTGCGCTGATCGTGTTCGAGTTTTTGAGCAAGAGGCTCGAACATGTCTTGTAAATCATTTGTTTTGCGCACACATTTTTTCCCAAATAGACAAGCTGGGTTACGCGGTGGTGGACCAGGATTCGACCTCGTGTAGCAGGTCGGTGTACGCGGTCACACTGACCAGGTGGTGGTGGTGGGGGGGGTCGACCGCGGTGTCGTGCTCGTGGTGCTGCGAGTGCGGCTGCGATTGTGAACCGGCGCCGCCGTCACCGACGGCCTCGGCCGCGTCGAGCCCGGCGTGCATGTCGACAAACTCCTGCAGTCGCGAGCGGACGCGGTCCAGATCCACCTTGCCTCGCATCGGAGTCGGCGCGTGCCGCAGGACGAGTGCGAGCAACACGGCGGTCAGCAGCGGCACGACGCGCGGGACCCCACCGTCGTCCTCCTCCTCCACTGCTGCGTCCGCGAGAACGCGGTCGAGCGCGACCGGGAACGCCACGTCACCACTGTCTTCCACCTCCACGTCCCGAACCCTCACCCCTGCGAGATACGCCGCGGCCTCGTCTGCGTGCTCGGCGATATTGACGAGCAGCCCCACGGCCACGACTTGCCGGTCCGCGCGGTCCGCCGCATTCGCTGCCCAAATCTCCGCGTGCTGCGACGCCGCCGCGGACCCCTGAGACGCGGCCGTTTCGGCGGCTCCGCACGTTGTGACCACGTGAGCGCGTACGTCGTCTGCGACAGCGACGAGCACGGGCGCCGGACCCGCAAAAACGTCAGCGAGTGCGGTCAAGCACTCCGTCGCTCCAGAAAAGTGCTCGCACACGGCCGCGGGCGCATCGCTCGTCACATTGATCGCGACGCGCATCGTCGCCAGGAGCGCCGCAACCCGCGCCACAGCGACCGCGCGGTCAGGATCGGGCAAGTCGAACGGCAGCGGCCGTAGCGCGTCGTATTGTGCGGCGATCGACGGAGCGAGTTGCGTGATCGGGAACGCGGTCGCGAGCGTGTGGCCCGCGAGGTTGGCGTAGAACGAGGCGCGTTCGAGAATGTCGAGCGCGATCGAGTGCACTGGGGTCACGTCGGTTGCATCCCAAGCGATCAGGTCGCCGACGAGGGTGATCCCGGCGTGGCCGAGCGAGGTCATGGCGAGTTCGCTCGAGAAGCGGATCAGGGCATGGACGGTGGCGAGCCAGAGGGAGGTGGGGGAATGGTCCTGGTCGAGGTAGGATGGAAGGGAGAGCGCGTCGAGCTTGGTGCTGATTTCGGCGGCCTGTGAGTGGGGCGTGGGTGGTGAGTGATTAGTGACGGCGGAATGGTTGCGATCGCGGGAGAAACGTGCCAGCTGCTGAGACTTCTTGTCGTCGGGAACCGAGATGGCGCCCTTGACCAAGTCCAGAATGTGGGAGGGCACGAGCAGCGAGCCAAAACGGCTGTCCATGAGAAGTGGTCGTGCAGCGTCCGTGTCAGTGGTCAGGGTCAGCATCACGCCAAGAAATGCGAGCAACACGATCTAAAAACGGGTGGAGAGGTTGGTCCACGGGCTTTGGAGAGCGACACCGTCAAAAGGGGACCGTACCGCGTCCTTGTCCTGCGCCAGTGCGCCGAGGACGGGCAAGATAACGTGCATGGCCTGGCGTCGCACGGTGCGCTGCGACAATTTGCGCAGCACGTCCATGGCACTAGTTCAGGCTTCAAGTCAGGGGAGGGGGATGCCGATAGCGCGCGGCGAACAATGAAGCTATACCTGAATCGACGAATGTTGACGCTGGTCGATCGCAGCCCGTCGACAAGGTAGTCGAGCTCCTCCTTGAGCCGCAAAATCTCGCCGGCTTCGCGCAGCTCGTGGCGTGCCTTGACCTCAAACGGAGCGGTTGGCTGTGCAGGTCACAAAACAGTGGTCAGATAAACTGAGCTGGTTAGTGGAGAGGAACCCAGGCACGCCAACGAACCTCGTCATCATCGACGTCATCAGTTAGAAGCCGCGACGCAATTTCCTTGGCCATGAGCTCCGAATTCTTGCGCGTGATGCGCGGTCGCGACTTTTGCTCCACGGAACGGTTCGTGGCGGGGGCAAGCGCCGGACCTGCAGGCGCAACGTCGTCGTCCTCATCACTGTCGTCGAAAAACGAGCCGAGGAACACGTCGCGCTGCGGGTTGATGGCGACACGAGGGGGAGGAGGAGCAGGCGCGGGCAAGCTGTTGGAGCGACTGGCCGGCAATGACGATGCCAATGAGGACGAATCGCCGAGAGAAGGGAAAAGTGCGGGTGGAGGAGGTGGAGGAGACGTGGACGGCGTGATGTCGGCGTCGAGCGGGGACGCCGAGAGCGCAACATCAAACGCGTCGGGTGGGGCCAAGCTGCTGTTCAGGACGCGTGCGGTCGATTCCACCGTGCCGTCGTTGCTGATAGCCGCTGGGTGCTCGGTTGCCAATGGGGCGGCCGGTGCAGGTGGTGGCGGCACCAATGGTGGCAGCGGGGTCGCGTCAATGGCACCGTTGGTCGTGCTGGTAGGTAAAGACCGCGACAGTGCAAGCTTGGGCGGAGATGCATTGCGACGACCCTTCCTCGGCGTCGGCGGCTTTCTGGCCACAGCTGGACGTGCAGCGCGGTCCGGAAAGACCGACTTGGGTAGCGTAATTTTGCGCGCAAGAAACGACGACCTGGACGGTCCCAGCGCGGGTTCTCCGGTCAGGTCAAAAGCAAACGGGTCGGACGGCTTGCCAATTCTGCTTTTCGGTCGGGGACCGTAGGGACTCGAAGACAGTCGTGGCTTTTTCAGTACTGGTGCGCCAGCATCGTCGGCGCCACCTGGTGGAGTCTCATGCTCGTCATCTGCGCGAGCGTCGGGTCCGGACGGGGCGCGCGGGCTGAAGAGCCTTGATGGCGTCGATGCAGTCGGGGTTGACGGTGCCGAGATGCGGTGCGAGGACCTTGAGCGCTTGCCGTAGGTGATGGCTGGTGCGGTGCCCAGCGACGGTGCTGCAGTGGCCCAGTGGGGCGGCGGCGGCGTGGCCATGCTAGGAGCGTCGCGCGCGAGCTTGGGGGATGGTTGGTCGCTAGTCGTCGTCGTGCGAGGTGGCCGCGATCAGCTCGAGCGCAGCAGAGCAACGTTGCCGAAACGATGCACGTTGCACGCGGGAATGCGTCATTCCTTTCACAGGCCAGCTCACGACAACGCACATCACGGCAACGCGTCCTTTCTGCTGGCTGCTGCTGCCAACACCTCGACCACAGCGACGACGACGACGCGACGACGACGAGAACGGGAACAATATCAACGGAGAACCTCTGAAACTTGCCGCACCACCCCGCCCGACCGCATCGAGCACAACTTCCACCACCTGCCGCCCACGCTCGTCAACTCCTGCCATCATCGCTGCAACCATGCCGTCCCCACCCGCATCAGCGACTCCGACACCGGCCTCGCGTCCGCGCCGCATTGTACTGATCCCGGCCACCGAGCTCGTCAACGGCGTCACGCACTACCGCATCGACGTGCCGGACCTGCCTCCACCCGGCATGCCGGACCCACCGCCGCGCCACCGCTACTCGGACTTTCTAAAGCTGCACGACCAGCTCGCGCGCCAGTTCCCGACCCTGCGGTCGGTCCTGCTCACCGAGATCCCACCGCTGCCGCCCAAGGCCTGGTTCCGCAACGCCGCCTCGGTCGTGCATACGCGCCAGACCCTGCTCGCCGCGCATTTGTCAGCGCTGTTGTCGACACCGCCGTTCGCAACCTGTGCGACGTTGCGCGATTTCTTGGGGATTCCAGAGGCACAGTGGCGCGCGTTCCATGCACCGCCGGGAACGGCAGCGCAGGCTGATGGAAGTGGTGCCAGTGCGGGGCCGCGGCTCTCGTCCATGGACGTGCCCACGCCCCCCGTGCAGTGGCTCGCGGCGCTGCACGACGTACAGGCGCAGGTCATTCAGCTCAAGCGCGCGCTGACCGACCGAGACACGTTGTTGCGTGCGGGGGATGCGCTACGTGCACAGGCGACGGCCAGTCAGGCGGCACGTCGTGCCGAACAGCTTCGGCTCAACCTGAACATTCTCGAATCGACGCTTTCCAGGCCGCCATGGTGCGTGTCTTTTTTCTTTGGGGGCTCTCCAGGTTCTTCCGAGACTGACACGACAACTCGATCCACAGTGAACCCATGTCGGACCTCGAGCGCACGCGGCGGCAAACGCTGCTCCTGACCACCATCCAGGACGTCAACGACATCCAACTGCGTCTGCGCGCAGGCCCCGCCGCGACAGTCTCCACCTCGGCTGTCCCGACCTCGTCCTCCTCATCAAACCCGCCACGGCGCGTTCTCGGCCGGCCCTCGACCTCCCCACCCGTCACGACCGCGACCACCGCCTACACGTCATCCTCGTCGCCACCACCCCCACCCGTTGTCGTGGGAGCGGCCGCGCGCGTCGACGTGACGACACTCAACAACCAAGGCCTATTGCAGTTGCAGCACCAGCACATGAACGAGCAGGACGCGGTTGCCGGCGCGCTGCTCTCAGTCACGCAGCGGCTCAAGATGATTGGGCATGCGATGAACGATGAGTTGGATACGCAGAACCAGTTGTTGGACGAGACGGCTGAGGATATGGATCGCGTGAGTGGGCGCGTGGGGAAGGTGCATCGCAAGGCCAAGAAGGTGGCGCGCGAGAAGGCCTGAACCTGTTGGGCGGAACGATGAAGGGAGGTCAGGCCGTGACGTTTGTACAGCCCACCTGAATAAATGGGATCACAAAGCTGATCATTGGGAACGGCATTTGGACGTGCGGCAGACAATCGGTCTGGAACACGACTGGGCATCAAGTAACGTGCGACCGGAAAAACACGATATAGCTTGCTATATAAACACGACGCGGCCGAACGAAACCTAGCGAAACACGGCTCAACCAGAAACTAGTCCTTGGACGGCTTGGGCACACCATACTTGGACCGGGCATTGCACCGGCCCTGCACGCCCTGCAGGTCGAGCGCGCCGCGAATCAAGTGGTACCGGACACCGGGCAAATCAGGCACACGCCCGCCGCGCACCAAGACGACCGAATGCTCCTGCAAGTTGTGCCCTTCGCCCGGAATGTAGGCAATCACTTCCTTGCCGTTCGACAAGCGCACTTTTGCGACTTTGCGCACAGCCGAGTTGGGCTTCTTGGGACTCGTCGTGTAGACCTTGATGCACACACCGCGCTTCTGTGGGCACCCGTCGAGATGCGGCGACTTGACCTTGCGCACCTTGGGCTTGCGCGGCTTGCGGATCACTTGCATCAAGGTCGAGTACCGCGGCGCCGACGTGTGGAAGGCCGACGCGCCGGCACGCAGCAGCGGCGCGGTGGAGACGGATGGTGCCGAGGGCGCGGACAGCGAAAGTCTCGCCATGAGCGTCGAGAGGGTCGAATAGGCCGCTGTCGTGGGCCGGGCGGTGCGGGCGGCGGCCGCGGCGGCGGGCCGGAGGAGGGCGGCGAACATGGTGTCGGGCGTGCAGCGTGGTCGTGCCGGAATCGACTGCAGCAGGTGCGCGCGGGCAGGGCGGGGCCGCGGTCGAGGAATCGTTGCTGGATCAACGGTCACTAAGATTCGGTGTTGGCCGACTTTGCAACAGGGCAAGAGAGGTCGAGCATCACGTGTCAAAGGCGTCTGGCAGTGATAATTTTGCAAAATCGCCATTTTGATGCCCAAAGACGCGGAGGACCATCGCGCCGCCGCGTCCGACCGCCACAACCGAACGCGAGCCGCGAGCACGACGAAGACTTGTGGCAGCGCCTTGCTCGCGCATCTCGCGCATCTCGCGCGGCACCTCGCCTTGGCGCACCCCCGATCGGCTGTGCTTGGCCAGCGCCCCGTCCGCCCTTTGTATCCGTATCCTCTGCTCCTCAAGACCAACAGGGATTATTTCGCTCTGAGCGCAACGGAACCTGCACAACAGCACGAAGACGGACGCAATTTCCCGCTCTTGACGACGACGCGTCCAGGAGTTGACGCGACGGGCCGCCGTGCTGCCCAGGGGATCAAGTCTACGCCATCTGGTTGATTCGACTCCACGATCCACCATGCCCGTCAAGGTCGATACGCCGGCGAACGGACCTGACGATGCGGGTGCGAGAGCGCCGGCTCGCGCGCCCGACGCTGCTGGCGGTCCCGCAAAACCGCCGCCGTTGGTCGACGCGACCGTCGTTCCTCCAACGCTGACCGCGCAAAGCGACCCGGACGCGCTCAACTCGGCTCCTGCAACCGACAGCGGCAGCGCGCTTCACGTGGCCATCTCCCCGCCCATCAAGAGAACCTCGCACCTCGACTCGACACCCATCACCAGCGGCACGCTGCACCGGCGCACATTGAGCGCCGACGACCGCCCGTCCTTCCACAGCGTCGTCGACGCGGACCCGATCCCGGACGCGCCCATCGCGACCCCGCTTGTTTCCGTCGAAGAAGACGCCGACCTGGCCCCACTCCCCGCGCCTCTGCATCAAATCACGGCCAAGTCGACTCCCTCGTTAACCTCGCGCGAAACGCTCGGCAGCCGCGAGTCCGACCCGGGGTCGCGCCCGACGCGCAGTACGCTCGCGCTCGACGCGTTCCGCCGCTGGGATTCGGGCGAGACGGAGATTATTGTGGTTGCGACCACGACCAAGGGAGCGGGTGGCGCCAAGTCGCCGTGTGCAGAACTTCCGCCGACGACGCCGCGCGGGCCGTTCTTGCGCGCGCAGCATGCTGCGTCGGCGCCGGTCCCGCTGCGCAAGCAGGATGCGGCGATGGGCAAGTCGCACAAGTCGGTGCTCGCATCGCTCATGAAAAATGCGCGATCGCCGACGGCGAGTCCGTCGCCGGTGCCCGTGGCCGAGGAAACGGTCGCAGCGGTTCTGGTTGAGGCAGCCAAGCCCGAGCCTGCTGCAGCTAAGTCGGCCGCCGTTGCTGTACCCGCGTCACGTACGGCCGATACGGGCACCACCACGCCATGCTCGTCCTACCCGCCCAGCTCCACGCCGACCTACCAGGGTCCCGTCTCGTCGGACGGAAAGTCACGCGGCGGGTCGCGACAGACTCTCGCCGACTCGTCCTCGACGCGCGCGAAACACGCTGCGGGTCCGATCCCACTCCCGCCGCGGCTCGCGTTCGCATACAAGTTCACGATCCCGTCCAAGGGCGGGCTCGCGTCTGTGCCGAGTCCCGACGGGATTGCGCCGAGCTACTCGACGTCGTCAGCCGATAGCAAGGAGCGCGAGTTGGGGTCGTATGCCGGACCCACGCGGTCGGATGAGTTGGTGCTGGTGGCCGAGGAAAGTGTGGGTGGTGGGAAGACGACGGTGGGGCAGAAGCAGCATCACCATCGCCGTGCGTCGTCGCCGGATGGAGGCATGTACCAGGGGCGGCACGCGCGGTCGCCGCGGATGCATGGCGAGTTGCATCATCCGCGCGAGGCGGTGCCCGAGGCCAAGGATGACGAGGAGGGGCCACTGGTGATTGATACGAAGAAAAGCGGCAAGTCGACGTCGCGGCCGATGCTTGCCGTCTCGCCTGCCGGCGTTGCGGTTAAGCCCGAGGACACAAAGACGGCGGAACAGCCGACGGCGGGCCCGCCGTCGCCGCTCGACCTCGACGGCACACGCCACACGATGCTGTACGACATGCGCCGCCCTTCGGGCACGACCACTCCCTGTACCGTCTCCCCTATGCGCAGCCGGTGCGCAACCAACAGCGCCGGCAGCGTGAACGATCCGGAGCTCGACGCGATCCTGCACGACGACGGTGACGATGATGCGCGCAAGAAGAAGGCGTTTGATGTGCAGCGGTACTCCGTCAAGGCCGGCGGTACGCTGAGCCGCAAGGAATCGATCAAGGGGGACGCCTTGCTCGGGTCGGACCACGCGCTGCACAGTCCACAGGGCACGCACACGAACCGAATCCCGTCGCACGTGTCGCTGCTCAACCGGCTGTTCCATTCGGGGTCCTCGACGCACACAGCCGACGCAACGAGTAGTCCCGGGTCGCCCGTGCACGGTTCATCCGTCATGGCGGGTGCGGGCACGGCGAGTCCGCCGCCGGGGCTCTCGCCGCACACGAAGCGCGGGTCGCAGTCGAATCTGTTCAAGAAATCCGGGTCGTTTATCGAGAAACTCGACAAGTTTGTGCACCCGGACCACCACCACCATCATGGCGCCAACCATTCGCCAATACTGTCGCCGACCGCGCAGCCGACGCATGTCTCGCACTTGCTCGCGTCGCCCTCGGACGGGTCGACGCCGCAAGTACCCGAACCCTGCTCGAGCGGGTCGCTCCCGCGCAGTGCCGCCGACGCGAGTTCCACCGCATCGCCCGTCGCGCCGCTGCCGGCGGCGACGCAGCCGCAGCCGGAAACGCCTTCGCCGCGGCCCATGTCGCCGATGCTTATGTTTTTGAACCGCAAACGCAGTGACGCGAGTGTCGCCAAGACGTCGGGCACGTCGAGCAAGCTTACGCGCAGCAACTCCGAGTCGTCGTTGCACGAAAAGTATGGTGTAGCCAAGGAGTTTTTGGGCAAGGGGGCCAATGCGACGGTGCGGCTCGCGCACAAGGTCGACCATCATCACCACGGGCATCACCATGGGCACCATGGACACGGGCATCACGGCCACGGACACCATCGTGGCAGCGAGCACCATCACGATCAGGCCAGCATGTCGCGCGGCGCGAGCAGTACGGCGGCGAGTAGCGGCAGCAACCACGGGACGGGCCATGGGCTTATCGGCAGTGAGACCAGCAGCGTGGCGTCGCCTGGGCCCAATGGGAGTACGTTGGCGCGCGGTGGGTCGACGTCGCACCACGGGTCCAGCAACCTGATTGGCGCGGGCGGGTACGGGTCGCCATCGGCCGGCTCGCCCGCGATGCCGCCGGCGGGCAGTCAGACGAGTTTGGCGCCGCAAGGGTCGGCCGTGGAGCAGCTATATGCGATCAAAAAGTTCCGCAAGCGGCGCCGCGACGAGACGGAGCGCGACTATGTCAAGCAGGTCTCGTCCGAGTTTTGCATTTCGTCGTCGCTGCACCACCCGCATGTGATCATGACGGTCGATTTGATTCAGGACGAGCACGATAATTGGTGCGAGGTGCGTTTGGTTCAGCATGCTGCTTTTTCTTCTCGTTTTGCCGCAATATTCTGACGTGAACCTCGACGTTCAGGTCATGGAGTACATGCCCGGCGGTGATCTCTTTTCGCGCATTGCCACGGGCCCGCCCATGTCGGACAGCGAGATCAACTGCCTCTTTGCGCAGCTCGTTGCGGGCGTCGCGTATCTGCACAGCGTCGGTGTGTCGCACCGCGACTTGAAGCCCGAGAACCTGTTGCTCGACCAAGACGGGCGCACGCTCAAGATTGCTGATTTCGGCACGTCCGAAGTGTATCGCGTGCCGTGGTCGACGGAAAAGCGCAAAGTCAAGGGCGCGGTCGGGTCGGACCCCTACATTGCGCCCGAAGAGTGGGCGGGCAAACCCTACGACGCCGACAAGGTGGACGTGTGGGCGGTCGGCATCATCTACTTTGTCATGAAGCACAAGACGATTCCGTGGAAGGCGGCCATGCCCAACAACCCGCACTATGCGCGGTACCTCGAGACCAAGTGCACTGGCCAGTTTGAGTATATTGAGGACCTCGATTTGGGGCCGCGCACGTTGCTCTACAAGCTGCTCGAGCCGGATCCAGTGGTACGGTTTTCGATGTTTTCGCCCACATTCGTGCCGGCTTTGCGCGCCTCGCTCGCGCTCACTGTTACTGATTGCTCTTGGTTCACGAACACCACCACCACCAGAAACGAATTGCCATGGACGAGGTGCAGCGCGACCCATGGTTTCAAACGATCCAGGCGTGCCAGCCGAACCATCCGGTGTGGACGCACTCGCACTCGACTGGCATGTCGAACCGCGGTTAGCGGGATTGGAGTTCGCCGGGACTGAATCGAACGTGTGGAAGACTTTGGTTGTATATACGTACGTTACGCTAGCGTTTGGTGTCGATCGCGTCTCGTGGCTGTCAGACACGGCGGTGCGGCTCAGCTGCACGCCGTCAAGGCGGCAGGGCCAACTCGAGATGGAGCTAAGTCCGACACGATGGCCGACACGTCGCTCGCCCCACCACGACCCTTGCGCGCATGCACCGCTTCGACGGCCGCAAAGAGGGGACTTGAACGACGGGAGCACTCGCTCCAACACGCTGCAAATGACCCGCACGATGCTCGCGGCAACCCACCGCCGCGCATGCCGGGCCATCACGCCGCTTTGGCGAGGGCCGCGAATCTTCGCGCTGTGCTCATTCTGCCGCCATTACCGCTGCGACCACAAGCGCCAGGTCTCGGGGCAAGTACTGGGCGCAGGTGGGCCAACTGCGACCTTTGCTGCGTCTCGGCTCGCGTTTCGCACCTTGATCTCGGTCCAGCGCGCGCTCCTGCATGCGTCCAGGCACGACCTCGGCCCGCCCAATCCCAATCCGCACGAGCGTTTGGATGCCGCTCGCGACCATAGTGACCGCGCATCGACGCACGTTCTGGCTGAGTACGCAAAGCAGTTGCGGCCGTTGATGAACCCGCTGATGTCGACGACAAGCGGCAATGACGTGGGCCACTGCCAACACGGTGTTGGTGATCCGGCCCAGCGCTCGCAACCGTCAGCGTCGGGTCGCGTGGAAAAGGATGTCTTGGCCACGATCCCGAACATGCTCCAAGACGTGTGGTCGGCCGACGCGAGCGCCGCCGTGTCCACGTCGCCAACGGGTTCGCTGCAGCCGCGGCCTGACGCGTCCTGGGCCATACAGACCGACGTGCAGTTCATTAAGCTCACGCTGCGCCCTTATCAGGCCGACTGTATTGACAAGTCTCTCGCGGCTCTGGGCCGGGGCGTGATGCGGCAGGCCGTTTCTCTGCCCGTCGGTGCAGGGAAGACGGCACGTGCCTCGGCTGAGTCGAAAGAAACGGAGCAATATCCTGATTGTTGCTGCTTCTCCACCCGCTCCCTTCCCAGGTCGTCTTCTCAAACTTGATCACGCGCGTTCCGAGCCCACACCCACGCGCGACCAAGACGCTGGTTCTGGCCCATCGCAAGGAGATTATCGAGCAAGCGGTCAGTCAGATTGTACGCGCGGCTCCGCATTTGGTACGTCCACCCAATTGAAAGTCTCGCTCTTGGGTGTGGCGCTCATGCTCACGATCCGAAACGTGTCAGGCTGTGGCCGTGGAAGGCGCTGGAGTCAAGCAGCAACCACATCTTCCAAGCGCCGACGTGGTCGTGGCTAGTGTCGCCGCGTTGGGCAAGAAGGAGTCGGTGCGATTGCCCAAATACGATCCGAGCGATTTCCGGCTCGTGATTGTTGACGAGGTTGGTTCTGTTTGGCTGCTTCCTTGTTATGCCGCTCTGTCCTGCTTTGACTCCCAGTAACACTTTCACAGGCCCACCATGCTGCGGCGGCAACGTATCGCCGCATTTTTGAGCATTTCGGCCTCCTCGACCGCAAGAACCGGTCGCACATTTTGTTGTGGGGCTGCTCGGCGACCCTGCACCGCATGGACAAGCAGCCGCTTGGCGTGATCTTTGATCGACGTGCGTATTTGATTCTCCACCCCGTTTCGAAGATGCAGTTGCATCAATTTTGATTGCTGCTGACTGGATCAAACAGTCGTGTACCAGCGCGGCTTTCTCCAAATGATTCGCGAGGGCTACTTGAGCGATTTTTTACTGCAGACTGTCGAGACGACCATCGACTTGTCGGACGTGGCACTATCGCGCGGCGATTTCGTGGTGGGCGAGCTGTCGCGCACCGTCAACGACGACGTTCGCAACAACCTGATCGTGCGCGCGTGGCAGAACGTGTCGGCGCCCAGCAACAGCACCAAGGGCAAGGTGGTGATGAAGAAGCGGCGCTCGACGCTCGTCTTTGCCGCGGACGTGGCGCACGTCAAGGGCCTGACCGCGGCCTTCAAGAAGGCGGGGATCGAGGCGCACGGGCTGCACGGCAGCATTGACATGACAACGCGGTCCAACTTGATTGACCGGTTCCGCCGTGGCGCATTCCCCGTGCTCGTCAATTGCGCGATTTTGACCGAGGGCACCGATATTCCCAACATTGACTGCGTCGGTAAGGTCTGCAGATCGCACGTGAGGAGTTGATGGTGAAACTGATGTCGATGCTGCACGGTCCTAGTTCTCGCGCGCCCAACACGTTCCACCATCCTCTACCAGCAAATGCTCGGCCGCGGTCTGCGGCTGTACCCCGATAAAACCGAGTGCCTGGTTCTCGAGGTCGTCGACTACTACGACCGGCCGGAGCTCGTCACGGCGCCGACACTGCTCGGCTTGCGGCCCAACTTCAAAATGCCGACCGGCGTGCCGTTTGGCGACGTGGCCGGGCAAGTGCAGGCCGCGGCTGAGACCAGCGTCGACGCGACCGTCGCGCAGTCGCTCGACGATATTCACGCGCTGCTCGATGACCAAGGCGACGGCAACGTGCCAGCGACACTTGACTTGCTCGATGCCGCGCTGATCCGCGAGGGATCGGTCGAGGTGCACCACGTCGGGCGCATGAACGACCTGGTGCACGAAAGTATCGGGTTTCTCGCGCAGTTGCGTGGACGCGGGATCACGACGCGGCTTGACTGGTTCTTTTTGCGCCGGGACTTGCTCGCGCTCAAGTTGCCCAGCAACGCGATGCTCTGCATCAAGGCGGAACCGTGTACGTGTTCCTTGCCTTTGACGCGTCAAAACCATGCGCTCACGGCGCTCGAATCGCTGTTCCAGGGTCATATTCCGTCTACGCGCAGCAAACGATCTGGCAAGTCAACGACTCGCGCATCAAGGTTCAAAACGACCTGATGAGCGTCTTCTCAGGCCTCTCCACCATCCAGCAGGTCGTGTCCGAGTGCGACGCGTGGGTCGAGGCCGCATTCCCGGACACGCACCATTGGTGCGGCAAGACCCGCAATGCGCTCTGGGTCGACAAGCGGTCCGACAAGCAGGCGTGGTATCTTCGCGATCTCGGGTTTCTGACCGTGCCCGACGGTCTCGCGCCCGTCGTCAACGACATGGATTTGCCGCGGCGGCGCGAGATTGATCTCGCGCGCATGACCATGAGCCGAGCCATGAAATGGATCGCGCGGCTCCTCGACGGATCAGAACACGGCGACGCGGGATCTGTCGATGTTGAGGGCCAGAAACGACCGCGCAAGGTGGAAGCTGTGACCATGCCCACCATGATTGATTGATTGATTGATTGATTGATTGATTGATGTCTTCCTGTTTTGCGACGTCGTTAGAAGCATGACACTGCTGCTCCGGAGAGCGCGCCAGTTAAATCACTCCCTTCAGTGAAAATCAGTAACACCATCACGTCGACTCGGTCGTCGTCAATGCAACAGGACCCATGACGCCAAGCAATTCCGCCAACGTCATCGGCGCGCCAACACCCTGCAGACTTACGTTCCGCGAGCCCCTCCACCCAGCGGCATGCTGTCAAAGCGGCGCGGAGCCGGAATACCAGTAAAGCAGACCTCAGGTGACGTGCCGGTCGCTTGGTCGTGGCCAAAGACTGGTGAATTGACCACGGTCGGTGGTCGAGAAACCATGGTCAGCGGGGCGAGCGGTGGAGGCACGACTCCGAGCGGCAAAACAGATTGCGCGCCTGGTGCCAGATCCACGAGCCCCACCGACGCACACGGTGGTGATAGCAGCGCAGTGCTCGCCGGACCGCACCCAAGTAAGTCGCTGAGCGGCAGTCGAGACTCGCCTTGTGACAACGGAACGACACCGTCCGGTCCGCCCTTGTTCGGGTTCGCGTCCTGAGCCGACCGATCAGGCTCATGCGCGGCTGCGTCATCCCGCGCCGTGCTCGCACAGTGGCGACGCTTGGCCGGCGGCGCGACCAGGTTGTCCACGACCGATGCCTCCGAACGTGGTTGCATGCCGTCGACGGCCGTCGCGGCAACGACCTGTTCCGAGCGCCTGCGCACACGCGCCGATCGCCGCACGCCCGACGGCGAGACGGGCCGAATATCGGCGTCGATCGCGCCCTCTTGCGCGGCTTGAGTCGACTCTGGCACGTTCGCTGCCGCTTCGTCCGGCACCATGGGGTTCGCGACACGCTTCGGCGGTTGGCCGCGGCGCTTTAGCGCGGGAGCGACTGGCTGCGGCTGCTCGGATGGAGTCAGTGGAGGGGCCACGTCCGTCGAGTTGGCTGCGACCGGCTCGACCGCGCCCATCGCCATATCGGTAGGCGTAGGCTCTGCACGACGTTTCGGCGGTCGACCACGACGCTTGGGCGTGGGCGTGACTTGCTCAGCTGGATTTGGTTGCGAAGCCGCGCCCGTCGAGTCCCCCCGCTTTCGGCTCGGTCACGCCTGTCGTCGGCATATCGGAAGGGGGCGCGACTGTTCGCCGTTTCGGTGGACGACCACGGCGCTTCGGCACGGCCGGTTGCGCGTCTTGATTTTGGGTAGTCGACGACGACGCTTCTGTGGAGGGGCCCGGTTGAGTTACCGATGGCGCGCCCAGATCGATGGTCTCCGCGCGCCGCTTTGGCGGACGGCCGCGGCGCCGTGGCGCCGCGGGTGGTGGTGGAGGAGCCGCGTCGTCGACCGCCTCGGGCTCGGTCGGATTTGGCTGCTGGCCGTTGGCTGCCGGCACAGAAAGCTCCACGGCGTCGGCACGACTGCTTGATGACAGACCACGACGACGAGGTGCAGGTTGAGCTGGTGGTGGTGGTGGTGCGACGGAAAGCGCGGTCGCGGCGGCCCTTGGCTCAGCTGGGCCGCTCGTCGCAGCGACAAGCTCAGGAGCACTGGCACTGTGGGTCAGTGGTTGATCAAGTGGCCGTGGCCCATCTTCGCGGATCGGACCCAGTTCCTGCTGCAGCGGGTACTGCAATGGCCGGAGCGCCCCGTCTGTCGGAAACCGTTGAGCCACAAGCGGGTAGTTTCCGGCCATGGGTGCTGCAGGCGCGGCAGGTGCGGGCAGTGGATGCGTCGGCGGCTGCAGCGGCAGTTGGTGCACCGGCAGCGCCGGCGTCGCAATCCGCTCAAACTCAGCGAAAATCGACGCCGAAACCGGACCCATGCCATGAGGCGGGTGGAACGGAAAGGTCGGAGTCGGCGGCGGCGGCGGCGGTTGCGTGCTCGATGGCGGCGCGAACAGCGACGGCGGGATCAGCGGCGGTGGTGGGAAAAGCACATAGGCGACCGCCGCTGACGCCTGCCACGCCTGCGCGAGCGCGTACGACGAGTAGCTGGTCAAGATCGGCGGACGGTGTGCGCTGTTCCACGACGCCGGGTCAGTGGACGGCATGGGCGGGGCTGGTGGAGCGAGCGGTGCGGGTGGTGGCGGTGGCTGCGAATGTGGTGGCGGGATCACACGTCCACTCGCGAACCCGAACGGGCCGGGCATGGCGGCCGCGCAACTACTCGCGGCTGTCACGCTTTAGGAAAGACTTGGGTGGGGAGGCCGTCGCGGAAGCGCAGGACAAAGGCAGCACGCTCTTCTTCGTTCAGCGTCGAGCTTGACGCGGCCACCGTCGCAGGGTCGGCATCGGGCGCGGGCGTGCCCGTGAGATCAGGTTCCAAATCACGACTCGGCTCGCCGCCATGACCGGCAGGTTGACTTGACGCAGAGCGAGACGGAGCGAGGCCAAGTTCCATCAGTTTGGCGCGAATCTAGCCACGAGTAAAGCAAGTGGGAAGAGCAGAGATCAGACAAGTGATCCTTACCACGGGTCTGGCCAGGCGAGAATCGCCGCACCTGGCCGGGCATCTTGGAGTGGCCGAAAAACTGGGCAATCTCGCCCACATGGCCGCCGAGCCTAGGGGAAAGTGCCGCGCCGGGACCATCAACACGACTGTTCGTTGGATATTGCGAGGCGGGCGGTCAGGGCACACGCGGACAGGCGCGGGGGAAGTTTCCATACACGTCGTGGAGGCGGGGCAGGACAAGAAGCTCACCAGGGGTCCAGGTCGGCGCGGCGTCGTCGGTCATGCTGGTTTGCACGGGTTCGAGGTTGGGCGGGTTGGTGGATGGAGGCGGGTCCTGGCCCAGCGCCGCGGCGAGAGTGGTGCCGCTTGAAGTCGACAGGCTGGAGCTGGCGGCTCAAGCAGCCTGCGGACAGTCGCGGGCCATGGCCGCCGTCGCCGGGTTCGTCGTGGTCCTGTGGAGGTCGGCCACTTGTGCGTGGCCCTGCGCAGATGTCTCCCACGCCGCGGCCCGCGACCAAGCCGGGTGCGAGACACGCGACCGAGCCGACTTGCTCGCGGGCACCCCTGGCCGCCCCGACCGCGACCATCCACGCACAGCGGACAAGGCTTGCTTTGTTGACGAGACGGCGCGCTGCCACCACCCGCAACGCACTATCGCCGGCACCAGCCAACCCAAGCTGCCAGCGTGGCCGCGTCCTTTCCCGTGCTGCTCGGCGCGCTGTACTGCACCTCGACCGACCTGCCTCCGGCCTCCTCCGCCAACCACGACACCAGATCGTGAATCAAATCGTCGACCACGACGGCGCAACCCTAGCCTAGCGCATTCCACTCAGCGACCTGCGCGTCGACCGACCGTAAGCCACACAGCACCTCCACTATGACGACCCGAAGTATGACCTTGCTTCGGCCCACCATGATCCATGTCGCGCTCTACCGTGGGACTCGGCAAATGATCGCGACCCACGCGTCGAACCGCCATGTCTCGACCTTGTCCACCCGCTCACGTCATTGACGAATGGGCCGTGGCGCCCGTTTCTCTCGCGTAGTTCGGTCGAGCACGATTGCCGGCGGCGAAAAGGCGCGTCCGGACTTGCCCGGCCCTGGTACTTTGATTGCATCCCACATTGTTCAAGACCAACCCTGCGGTCACTGACGCGCTCGCACCGCGCGACCTAGGCGGTTTTGCTCCGGAACGCGGCGGTGGCCTTGGCGGCCTTGGCGGCCTGCAGCCTGCGGGCGGCGACGACGACCCCGACGAATTGGACGAGGGTGACGACGACTCACCCGGGCTCGGGATGGGCGGGCTCAGCAAGCTGCACCGGTTCGGCGGTATGGACAATTTGACGAGCCTGCTCGCGCATCGCCCGACCAAGGACGAGCTCGTGAGCCGCAACATTCTCAAGGGTACCTAGCCGTGTCGCGTCTTCCCCCCCCCCCCCCCCCCCCATTTTCGGGGGGCTTTTTTTACACGCATCCCTATTCTTTCTCCACCAAAAAACAAAATTGCGCCCCGGCTTCCGGCCGGGCAAAAAAACTCAAAAAAAAAGGGCTCGGGGCATTATCACTCCAAATAGCGGAGGGCGGCAGCGTAAGCAAACTCGTCGAGAGAAATGTATCAAAAAGCACCGAGCGAAACCACCCGCGCGACATACCTCGAGAGTGCGTCTCAAGAAGCGATTGCAAAAGAGGAGGGAAAGGTCCAATAAGACGCACGGAGCGCGCGGGAATATCTGTAGCAGTCGAGGCGCAGGAGCAGAGAACTACGGCAGATAGCGAGAGAGAGTAAGAAAGAAGAGAAGAGGGAGGGGCGGGGGGATGCACGCATGACCGCAGCTCAAGAGAAG
>GG745328.1:1760513-1787794 GCA_000151295.1 Allomyces macrogynus ATCC 38327
CGAGGACTTGGAAGAGGTTTCCCGTTTTGTTGTCAGGTCTCGTTTCGTCGATGCTTGATGAATTGATTGCAAGTTGGATTGGCCTCGCTGTGGCCCGCATTGACCCCGCCAATCTCATCCTCGCCCACACACTCGTGCGCGATCACGTTGCGGTCGGCAAGCTCGGCAAAACCAGCTGTTGGCGCCGCTGGGGCCCGACGATGCCGACCTCCTTGACACTACAACCACGGTCCGGCCTCGCGCTTCGTCTTCTCGATCGCATCCGCACGATCAGTACATATACCAAAGGCACCGCGCCAGCACCAGCATCAGCACCAGCACTAGCACCAGCACCATGACGACCGACCCTATCGACTTCCTGCAAACCCCACCGTCGCTCGGCAACCAGTACTCTGACGACCACGATTTCGGCGCAATCCTCGCCGCGCTCGTGCCCGCGTCCGATCTCGCCAAATGGCACGCCGACCTCGACCGACTCGGCGCGCGCGCCGGGTCCAACGGCGACATGCTAGCCCTTGCCGAAGACGCGGAACTGAACCCGCCGCGGCTCGAGCAGTACAATGCCTGGGGTCACCGCGTCGACAAGATTCACACGACGCAAGGGTGGGACAAGTTGCATGCGATTGCCGCGGAGGAAGGGCTCGTGGCGACTGCGTATGATGGGCAAGTCGGCGGGGATCCGGCATTGTGGCGCGTGTTGCAAATGGCGAAATTGTACCTGTACCACCCGTCGTCGGCCATCTACTCGTGCCCGCTGGCCATGACGGACGGGGCCGCGTGCTTGTTGGGAGCGCAGTTGGCGAGCGGCGAGGAGTTGCCGTCCGTCTTGCGCGGGAAGATGGAGCGGGCGTTGCGCGGGTTGACGACTCGGGACCCGAAGGAGTTTTGGACGTCGGGCCAGTGGATGACGGAGCGGCCGGGTGGCAGTGATGTTGGTATGTACCAGCTTGAATTTGACGACCTGTGGTGTGGTCGCGACTCGACACTGACTTGCTGTCCCTGCTAGCCCGCACTGAGACTACGGCCACGCTCGTCGACGCCCAAGAACGGCTCTACTCGCTGACCGGGTTCAAGTGGTTCAGCTCCGCGACCACGTGCAACATGACGCTCGCGCTCGCGCGCGTCGACCAAGACCCGACCCTCTCGCTGTTCCTGATTGAGCTCCGCCCCGACGGCACCGACAAGCTCAACGGGATCGAGATTGTGCGGCTCAAGAACAAGTTGGGCACCAAGGCGCTGCCCACGGCCGAGCTGCGTCTGCGCGGGTGTCTGGCCCATATGGTCGGTCCGCGCGGACGCGGCGTGCCCGAAATCGCGCGTATGATCACGATTACTCGAATTTATAATTCGGTCTGTGCGGTCGGGTTCATGCGTCGTGCGCTCGCGATCGCGCAGGATTACGCGACGAAGCGGATGGCGTTTGGGGTACGTGGGAATTGTGTTTGGAGCGTTCGTGAAGACCTAGTTTGCAGGCTGACGATAACGGCTGGTACGTTCCGCAGAAACTGCTCATCGACCAGCCGCTGCACCGCGCGACGCTGCGCGCCGTCGAGACCGAAATCCGCGGCTGCACGCTGCTGACCATGTACGTTGCGTCGCTCCTCGGCCGGAGCGAACACACACCCTCCTCGTCCACAATGCATGCCGCACCGCTCGCCGCCCTCGACGGCATCACCACCACTGCCGCGGCCTCCGCGGTCCTGCGCATTCTCGTGCCCATTGTCAAGCTGTACACGGGCAAGCGCGGCGTGGCCGTTGTCAGCGAAGCCCTCGAGTTGATTGGCGGTGTCGGCTACATCGAGGACAGCGGCATCCCGCGCCTGCTCAGGGACGCACAGGTGCTCCCGATTTGGGAGGGTACGACGAACGTTCTTGCGCTCGACGTGGTCCGCGTGCTCACGCGCCCGCGGGAGCGCGACGCGTGGCCTGCGCTCATCGCGACGTTGCGTCGTGTGGCCGCCAAGGATGCGCGCGTGCTCGCGGCCGTGGGTGCCATGGACGCGGCGGTGATGCACACGATGCGCGCTGCGGACCGTGGTGCGATAGAGGCGAGTGCGCGGGATATGGCGTTCTATGTCGCGCATGTCACGATTGCGGCGTTGTTGGTCGGGGCCGGGATGGATGTGGACGCGTGGATTGCGCTGCACCCATTGCAGTGGACGGTCACGACGCTAGGCGATGTTGGGGCAAAGCTGTGATGAGCATGGACGAGGTGCTGGGCATGTGATGGTGATTTCCCTTTGTAATCAATATGGGCCCGATGAAGGGTCTCTTGACGTTGTTTTGGTGCGGGTTATTGGTCTCCAGCAATCGCCAGCATTCTGATTGGAGACTGCTGCCTTGGCACACGTTCAAGTCGGTGTCGGTGTCCAAAGAGTAGGAACTGGTTACGCGGAATCGGACAGAGGCATTGACGGGCTGTGGAGCCGTGAACAGTGGAATCGCTTGCTATTTCGGAAGAGCAGGATCAGCGGCGCAATCACTGTTGGCTGAACGCCGGTCGAGGATGCTGTTTGCTGGCGGGCACCGACTGGGCGTGGTTAAGTCTGGCCGAGATGCAAGGTCATCAACTTCACCAAACGTTTCATTTGAACGAGAAAAAGCGCCAAAGAGGTTTGAGAGACTAGCGCCGCAGCGGCGCTGGACCAGGCAAGGGCGAGGTAGGGAGGTATGCGAGGGAACAGACGGGTCGAAAGAACGAACAAACGAAAATCACCAAGAGCAGATACAACAGAGAGAATCACGGCCGAACACCACTACGAAGAAATATCTACGAATCCACGATGAAACAGCAGCATCACCACGCCAGCGAGCACAGCGGCTCGTCGGGAGCAAACATGATGTGCGAGGGGGGAGGAAGGCCACGAGAGGATACCCAAAGTCGCGGTGGCCCGCGGTGACAGCGACGGGCGTGAATGCCCAAATACCGAGCTTGCCGAGCGCGACGCGGGCCCGCTCACACAGCGGGATTCCGCCGCCGTCCCGTTGTCCCAGCCCCTCCTGCGGGTGCACCACGCCCTGTCGTCGGTTCCACCCCCGCGGCCGGCCCCGCCGCGGCAGCCGCAGCTGGCTCCGACGTCGCCGCTGCCGCCGTCGCTGCCACTGGCCTCATCCCGAGCTCGTCCGCGTGCATGCGGCCCAGGTGGTACTTCAATCCGTTGGTCGACTGGTAGGTCTTGGTACATCCGGCAATCGGGCACGAAATCAACGGTGGCGGCCCCCGCGTCGAGACGGCGCGCACGACCGTCGACTTGGCGAGTGCCGCGAGCTGCGCACGGTGCCGCGTGACCATGACCAGGTCGGGAACAGCGCTTGGGCGCGGCGGGAGCGTGGCGCGGCGGGAGGGCGGGCGCGGGTCCTCGTCAGTGACAATGATCTCGCCGTCCTCGTGCTCCTCGTCCGAGTTGATGGCGGTGTTGGGAGTGGGTGACACCGGTCGCGATGTCGAGTCACCCATCACTGTATCGCCGTTCTGATCAGGCGCGTCGCTGGCGCGACGGGGCCCCTCAAGTCTCGCAAACGGCACCGGCGCGGCCGCCTGCTCCCCGCCCATCACAACAACCGACTTGGCGAGCGGACTGCGTGCACTCCCACCTGGCGCCTTCCCCGCACGCGCATGCTGCCGATCCACGCGCGGTCGCGGGCTCGCCGACTTGGCGCGCGGTTCCGGTGCCGGAAACTTGCCGAGCGCGGGCCCGACCGATGCGGGGCGAACCAGATCCGTCCCGGGCGACGGCGACGGCGACGGCGGGATGGAGACGGCCGGGATCGTGAGTGCGCGCAAATGGGCACGGTCGGCGGCGGCATGAGTCGACTTGCGCCGCTTGTGCAGGGTGGCCGTGGTGAGCGGCGACGCGTCGGCCATGTCAGTATCCCCAGTGAGCGTCCGCGGCGACGGGGACGCGGGCGAGGCCGGGGTCCGTGCGCGCTTGATCCGTGCCGTGCCACCCGTGGTGGAAGCCGCACGCGAGTGTGTCGTCGACACGGGTGCAGGCGAGAGCGGCGGTGAGAGTACGTATTGCGCCCATTCGGTCGCGTCCGGGCTCGGGTAGTGCACAAGGTGTGCCGGGCTTGCCTGGAGAAGTGTCGACGATGTCCAGTGCGGGCGTGGCAGCATGACGTCGTCGACGATGTCGTTGTGGCCGTTGGTTGCGGCCATTGGATCGCGTGTCGGGCCCGCTATGGGCGCGGCCGTCGCGTGCAGCGAGGCCGGCGGCGCGGCGACATTCGAGTGCAGGGCAATCAGGTCGAGCAGCGGGTTGGGCAATGACGCGCGGGTGTCCGCGGCTGCTGCTGCTCCTGGCAACAGATCGGCGGCGGCGTGGGCGGCGGTCGGCGCCACCGAGGCGTTGCCGCTGCCGCTGTTGGCGTGGCCGAGCGCCATAAACATGGCCATGTCCGCGTCGAGATGGCATTCTTCGTAGTGTTCCTATCGGGGCAAGGATTGGATTGGCGGGAGTGAGGACACGACAAGGTTGGATGATGCCGATGCTGATTACGGCCAACCGACCGACAGTGATGCGTACCAGCAGCTCGTAGAGGTCGGCGAGCGTCGCGCCGCAGCACCGGAAGTCACGGCAAAAGGCGCGCTCTCGGGCATGGATCGTGTCGAGCTCGGCCGTCAGATCAAAGTGCGCCGCGTCGGCGGCAGCGTTGAGTGCGCGCGCGCGGGGGCCGAGGTCGGCCGGCGCGGGCATCATCGTGGTGCGCGGCGACGGTACGGGTGCGGCCGAATGGGTAGAGCGGGTTTACGGCGGTAGGTGTTGCGGTAATGGGCGGGAGAGGGGGGCGATGGGCGGAGGGTAACGGGGCGCGTCGATGGATCGCAGTTGGTGCGGTGGTCGTTGCGCGCACGCCTGATCGGTGGATGGAGGGGTGGGCTGCAGCAGGGCCATTCAACGCCTGGATCGCAGCCCACGACGGCGCCGGTCCGTGGAGAGAGCGTCGTAATGGATCGAGAACGGGCACGGTGCCGACCGAGTGGAGCGCGCGGGGCAAGAGAAGGAGGAGAGAGGGCAGCGAACGCGGTGGCCGGCTAAAAGAGCAAGCAATCGAGCGAGCGCCGTCATCACCAACACCCATGCACACTTGCGCCGGCGCCGGCCCAGCCCTCGCCTCTCTTTGGCTCGCGCTGCTCCGGGTCCATCGTCGTCGGTGCGCGCGGTGCGCCTTGTTTCGATTGCGGCGGGTTTGCTGGTGGAAGCGGCGGGAGGCTCATGCTGGAAGAGGGCCGCGCCGCAGTCGCCCAGCATGGCCGTGCGTATTTTGCACGTACCGCGCAATGGGCATGGGATCCTGGTGTTCCAGACGGCGCGCCAGTTGCCTCCCGAGCGCTGTGCGCGCCTGCCACGGCGTCCCAGGCTCCCCCCTCCCAGTAGCAGCTCCTGCAGCCCGCGCCGCCGTTTTCGGGGTTCGTGCTGTCACCCACCTCGCGCTCGCGATGGGCGACAGAGTGTCCGATGCTGGGCGACGCGACATGAGCCAAGTGTTGTGGGAGGCAGTGCAAACGGCAGGGAGACAAACGCGCGCCGTGCGGTGGAGAGGGATCATGCCACACTCATCGTGGCAGCATGACCAGTCACCGCAGAATCTGGTCGGCCCGAGGCCACCGGTTCGATCCGTGGTGCAACCGCAGTGGACCTCGTCCTCAACGTCACAACGACTTTCCCAACAACCTGGTCAGCAAGACTGCGCGCACCAGACTGCAACCACCCGCCGTCATGGCAGCGCCTCCTCCTCCGCCACCCGCCGCTGCCGGGTGCCCGGCGTGCGGTGCCCCCGCTGCCGCGCTCGACGTAACCGACGCGGGCGAGAAAGTCTGCACCGCCTGCAGCACTGTGCTCGCCGACACGCTCCTCTCCACTGCCACCGACCTCGCGCCCGATACCCACACCGGCTCCTCCAACAACTGGATCACCTCGACCCGCCCCGGGCCACCACTTGCTGGCCTCCGCCCTGCCCTCGCTGGTTCCTCCTCGGGCACGACCGCGCGCGACCGCGTACATATAGCTGCGCACCAGGATCTGCGCGCGACTTGCACGCTCCTGCACCTCGACGACCTCTATGCGACCGCCAAGGACCTGCTCGACATGGTCCTTGCCGACGCTGGGTTCCGTGGCGGACTGCCCGCACGGCTCGCCGGCGCGGCGTGTGCGATTCTCCTCGCTCGTGCGCGATCGCATCCGGCCGCGGCGCACCCAGTCTCGCACGTGGCTGCTCAGCTCAACGTCGACGTCTACCTCCTCGGCCCCTATTTACACGCGTGCAAGCACGTTCTCGCTGCGCGCGGGCTTGACGAGTACGCGCGCGCGCCTGACCACGACGCAGACCTGCAATTGCTGGCATTGCAATATCTCGACATCCTGGCCGCTCCCAACATGCCGCCAGCCCTCCAAATTCCGCGCGATCAGGTGCCAGCAGTGCAAAAACGGACGCAAACGGTCCTGCGCGCCGTGTCGGAAACGTTACGCGGGCGACACGTCGGCGCGTCAGCCCTGGCTGTGGTCCTGGTCGCGCGCGAAGCCGTTGACAGTGCGCGACATTGGCCACGGTTCACTGCACCGCACTTGGGCCTGGCCCCCGCGACGGTCGCGCGGCGCGTGCGCGACGTGCATCTGGTCCTTGCGCAGTGTGCGGACCCGTTACCGTGGCGCGCATCGATCACGCCCGGGAACCTGGTTCATTTCCTGGGCCAGATTCTGGACTTGCTCGACCGCGGCGTACTCCCATTACCCGGTGCGGCCGTCGACCCACCACGCCCGCGCGGCCCCTCGACCGTGCCCGCGGCGTTCCGTCTTGCGCGGAACCAGCGGCGCGAAATGACGTATCGCGTCCATGATGCAGCCGACCGGTTGCGTTCCATTGGGATCGTGCTTGAAGTCCCGCCCGTGAACCCGCACGATGTTGGGACGGCAGGGATTGACGAGGACCCGGACGCCGACGTGTATTGGCGCGCGTACTGGCGGCACGTGCTGCGTCGCAAACCGCCAGCTGCAGGAGGGGATGGAGATGTGGACCCGCCACTGCCGCCAAGGATTCTGGACGAGGTGGATATGGCGATCGAGTCGTTGCTCGTGCACGGCGTGCCGGCCGCACAGGTGCGCGATTTGTGTGTCGGGGACGCAGTCAAGATGAGCGAGGCGGTAGTCGCGCGGCAGCATGATGTGGTCGTGCTCCGGCCCGAGGCGCTCAAGGAGCCCATGGAGGGGGTGGAGGAGCACGGTGCTGGCGAGGCGAGGAGAGCGAAACTGGTCGAGGCCGGAACCGGATAAATGACGGCGAGCGATGATGGTTCTTTGCCGTAATAACGGAACAATGCAAACGAAGCGTCTGACGCGACTGAAGATTGAGGCGATGTGCATGGCGGATCAGCAGCGTGACCGTTAATTGCATTCTTTGCACCAACCGCCGATGCAGTCGAGGTGGCGAGGGGTTCCTCTCATTTCGGTGCTGCCGTCGGTGCTCCGACCAACCGCTGCCCGCCAACACCTCCACCGCGCGCCAACCTTGCGCACCAAAACCCGGTCGACGCTGCGCACACCCAACAACGCGCGCACATAAGAGGCAACGCAACTCGGCGCACCACTCCGCGCCCCGCCCTTGCACCGCTCGTGACGCGGCCATCGCCACCATTGCAGTCGCCGTCGCCAACCGCCGCTTCTCCCCGGCGTATATCTCCCAGCCGGTCCCCCCGCGCGGCCGTACCTGCATCCCAACCCAACCAGCTGCACCCTCAACACCATGACGCTCCGCATCGTGCGCCAGTCCAAGTACCGACACGTCTTTGGCACGCCCGCCAAGCGCGACCAGTGCTACGACAATCTCAAGCTCTCCGTCTCGGCCTGGGACACGAACCTGATCAAGGTCAACCCGCGCTTCTTTGCGCTCAACTGGAACGCTGGCGGTGGCGGCGCGTTTGCCGTGGTCCCGCTCGATCACAAGGGTGCGTCGTGTTCTCGCGACGTGAACCGAGCGCGACGAACCGGCATGCTGATCTCTCTTCTCCGACACGACAGGCAAGCTCGAGGACGCCTACCCGCTCTTCAACGGCCACGCCGGCACTGTGCTCGACACCGACTTTCACCCGTTCAACGACCATGTCATCGCATCTGGCGCCGAAGACTGTAAAGTAATGGTCTGGAAGATTCCAGAGGACGGCATGGGCGGTCGCCACATCTCGACGCCCGAAGTGACGCTCTCAGGCCATTTGCGCAAGGTGGGCACGGTCATGTTCCACCCGACCGCTGATAACGTCCTCGCCTCGGCGGGTGCGGATTACGCGGTCAAGTTCTGGGACGTGGAAAAGGGCATGGAACGCGCCGAGCTCTCGGGCCACGGCGAGATCATTCAGTCGATGACATACTCGTGGATGGGTGATATGCTCGCGACGACGTGCAAGGATAAGGTGTTGCGCGTTTTTGATGTGCGCGCGCAGGAGGCCGTTGCTGTGCGTACTTGCTCGACGCTGATCGCAGCACGATGCACCAATGCTAACTTGGGTGGTTGGTGCGACGCGAATAGGAAACGCCCGGGCACCAGGGCGTCAAGGGGTCGCGCGCCGTCTGGCTCGGCGACCACGACAAGATCTGCACCGTCGGCTTCTCGCGCACGTCCGACCGGCAAATCTTCATTTGGGACTTGAAGAACATGAAGACGCCGCTGCGCAAGCAGGAGCTTGACATGAGCTCAGGCATCTTGATGCCCTTCTTCGACAAGGACACGCAGATCCTCTACCTTGCTGGCAAGGGCGACGGTAACATTTCGTACTACGAGGTGCGTTGATTTGGCTTCATCCTTGAAGCGGACGCGACTGACCATGTTCTCCAAATATCCCAGTACGACGACAGCCAAAACTCGGAACTCTTCTACCTGTCCGACTACAAGTCGTCGGACCCGCAGCGCGGCATCGGGTTCCTGCCCAAGCGCGCCGTCGACGTTTCGCAGCAAGAAATCGCGCGCGCCTACCGCGTGCACAACACCATGGTGGAACCGATCTCGTTCCGTGTGCCGCGCAAGGCCGACTCGTTCCAGGCCGATATTTTCCCGCCGTGTGTCGGCGATACGCCCGCGCTTACAGCCGACGAGTTCTTTGACGAGGGCAAGACGGAACCGCCGGTGTTGGTGTCGCTCGAGGACGGGTTTGTCCCGACGGCACCGAGGGAGTTTGTCGCGCAGGCGAGCGAGAACACGCTGTCGGATTCGGCAAACGGGTCGCTGATCATGGAGCCGCAGACGGATGCCGAGTTCCAGGACGCGTACAAGGCGGTCAAGGCGCAGCTCGAGGCGATGAAGGCCGAGATGCAGCAAAAAGAGCTGCGCATCAAGCAGCTCGAAGGGTTGCTGGCCGCGGCGACGCTCAACAAGGAGTAGACCTTGCAGGGTCAAGGTCGAGGATATTTTTTTTGAAACTTTTTCCTCTTTTGTTGTCTTTTGACCTGAATTGTTTGCCACACACCATTGCTATAAAAATATCCATTGATCCTCGCAGCATCACACTGTCTTCCACAAAAACTCGGCCGCGACCGAATCAGCGTCTTGAGTGGGCGGCACGATCGTGCCAGACCCGGTGCGCCAGACCGACGTGTCCTTAGGTCCGTCCTTTGCGCCGGCGGGCACGGCGCGTGGTGGACCCTCGCGCTTGAGCCGAACAGCCTCGGCAGCTGCGCGCGACTGCTCCATGCGGTGCTGGAACAGCCGCTTCTGCCGCTCTTTTTCCTGGGCGGCCTTGACTGCCTTCTCTTCTTCGCGGCGGCGCTGGTTACGGCGCTGCAGCTTGGTCATGGTCGGTTCTATTCAGGAGCGGATGCGTGAGCACGCGGTCGCGGGAGGAGAGAAAATGGAGTCAACATAGAACGGACCTGCCGGCGGCTTGGGCGGCGGCCGCTTCCGGCGCGCCGGCGCCGACCCGACAATCGACAGCACGCGTAGACCCGCGGGCGACGACGACGATGACGCGCGCTGGTCGCCACCATTCTCGTCATCATCCTCGTCGCTGCCATCCTCGACCAAGTCGGGCGCCACGTCGCGCAGGCCCGAGAACGGAACGGGGCCTTTTGCCGGAATGACCTCGGGCGCGGCCGCGGCTGCGTTTCGCCCAGCACGACGCTGCGGTGGGGTCGGCGCGACAGTTGTCGAAAACTTGCGCCAGAAATCGTCTTCGGTCCGCGGCGCTTTGCGCGTTGCGGCGCGTGGCCCGGAGTTCACGCTGATCCATGCGCCGTCGTCGCCATCGGCATTTTCGTCGTCTTGGTCAGACTCGGTGGAAGGCGCGGGGGAGGGGTCGCGCACGGGGGAGGGGTCGCGCGCCGGGATGCCCGCGCGAGGTGGACTCGCTGGCCGTGGCGGATTGCTGCCTTGCTTTGCACTCGTCGTGGATTCGGCAGACGTGGGCTTGGAGTTCTGCGCCTGAGCACCCTGCTTGCCGGCCTGCTTACCCTGCTTGCCCTTGCCAGCGGCCTGCTTCCCCTTGCCGGCTGGCATTGACGCGCTTGCAGCGGCATTCTTCGTCACCTCGGCATCGCGCGCGTCAGGAACCGTTAGCGTCTTGCGCGAGGCCTCGTCGTTGGCCGTTTCGCTTGACTGAGCCTTGTTCTTGCCCGCGCGTTTCTTGTTCTTGTTCTTGCCCGAACCCGCCGGCGCAAATTCGCCTGGAAGACTTGCAGCGCGCGGTGTCGTCGCGTCCTTTGATGTTGCGGCAGGACCGGCGCCGTGCACGCGACCGAGCCAGTAGAGAGCGGCGCCAGTGAGGAGCAGCGGCGCGGCGACGCAGGCGAGGGTCGACACGTCCATGGTCGTGCGGGAACAGAGACTCTGGGAGCAGCTGCAGCGAGTTGGGTGCGGTGGTCGTGGCGAGAAGGAGGGATAGCGCTGGCGTCGCTGATTTGGCGGCTGGGTGACGCGACTTGAAGAGGTTGATCTGCGTCGATTCCAGCGTGGGTTTGCGTCACTCCACGTAACAACAGCCGATTGCAGTTTGCTGGTGTTGCTGGTGTTGATTGCATTCCGTTTGCTCCCTCGATCGCATCCCCAGCACTATGAGCAGCCAGGACCATCCGCTACAACAGAAGCAGCAGCGGCCGTCCGCGCCGGCGCCCTCGGCCGCGGCCGCGGCCGGCGAGATCCCGTTCATCAAGAATGTTCTTGACAAGTGGCGCGAGGCCGTGCCCGAGGAAATGAGCACCTGGAGTTTTCCAGCGGCGCTCACGACGGCCATGTGTACGGCTATCGCAAGGATTGGGTTCGAATTCGTGGCCAGGCGCTGATCATTTTGAACCGTCAACAGGTATCGCGTCGCTGCCCAAGTCGGCGACCAAAATGCCGGGCCTGCCGCCATACTTGCAGCTGGTCGGGTTCACGTCCATGTTTGCGCTCTCAACGTGGGCCGTGCACCAGTCGTCAGAACAGGACAAGGTGAACGGGCCATCGACGGCAACGGGTGCGTGGACTTGCTCGCTCATTTTGCAACCAAGCCCAAAACTGACCTGTGCGCGGGCGATGTTTATGTAGCCTGGTCAATCATGTACCTCGTCACCAATCTGCGGAGGGGACTCGTGAGCCGGCAGACGGTCCCGCTCGCGATCTTGGCCTCGACCTCGCTGCAGCTCGGCATCTACGGCATCACCGCGGCCGAGTCGTTCTACTATGGTGCCAAGGTGGACGAGGTCGACGCTTAGCGTGGCTCTACGCTGGCCGAGTTTGTTGGTTTGTAGCCCCTGCGTGTGTCGTGCCAATGTCTATCTCTAGTCTGCGCCAAAATAATTTGCGTTCTATTTCCCTCCGCTCGCACTCGCCGCGGCCGCCATGACACTGAAAATACTCTTTTGCGACTCGGGCGGTGAGTCCTCCTTGACCTTGGCGCGAATCGCGTCCATGGCCTCCTTGATCGCGGCCTTGTCGAGGTCGTCGCGCTTGGTCAACAAGTCCTCGATCACGGCGACCGGCACGTCATTGTAGGCCTTCCACAACGCATACCAGTCGAGGAAAATCATCTTCTTGCTCGAGCACGTGAGCGCAAACAGCTTGTCCATGATATCAAAATACTTTTCGATCCGCTTGGCCTTTTGCTCCTTGATCGCGACAAAAAACGCAATCGCCTGCTGTAGGTCCGACTGCATGATATCCCAGCACCGCGGCACGCGGAACTTGGCGGCCTTGGCGCGTAACGCGTCGATCCACGCGACGAGAAACCGCTCCATCGTGTCGGTCATGATCTTGTTGAACAAGTACTCTTGCAGGTGCTGCTTGTAGTCGGTGCAGTAGTCGGAGAGCGTCGCGACCACATCGTTCATGACCTCGCCCTCGTACCATGCCGGCGCCGTGAAGAGCAGCGCAAATGCCGACTTGATATCGGCAAACGCCGCATCGATCAAGACGGCGCACGCGGCCTTCGAGACTTTCATGAACCCGTCCATGGCGCCGTTCAGCTCGTCGGCCAAGGTCGCGCGGAACGTGTAGTCCGCCTGCGCGTCGAGCCTCTTGATGATCAATTCCACAAACTCGGTGCATTTCAGCGAGTCGTTGGCTAGCGCCATCGTGTACTCGACAATCCCGCCTGGCACCTTGTTCGGGTCCTGCACGAATTTCGCGTACTCGGCATTGACGAGCTGCAAAAAGTGCGACTGGTAGACGAGCAAGACGCGCTTGCACTCGCGCACCACGTCGAGCAACAGCTGGCCGCGCGATGCTTCCATGACCACGTCAATTTGCTGGTTCACCATGTTAAACAAGATCACGGCCGCCGACAGGCCATACATTTCCTGCGAGTCCATTTCAGGTTGCTGCGTGCGTTCCTTGAACTCGCGCGTTTCCGAGGCCAACAGATTCTTCATCCACTCGTCGAGCTTGGTGCGGACGAGTTTTAGGTAATCGTCGACGAGCACCTTTTCCTGTCCGTCGAGCAGTTGCGGCTCGAGCAGTTCCTGCGCAACGCCAAGCTTGTCGTTCATGTCCGTGTAGTACTCGCGGCACCACCGCATGATAAACAAGATCGTGCCCGTCTCCATCTTGTCGAGAATCACTTTGTTGACGAGATCGTAAACGTGCCGGTGGTACTCGAGCACAAAGAACGGGAACAGCTTGTACTTTTTTGGGAACAGGTCGACGAGCTGGTCGTAGACAAACGTCAGGTCGTGCACGACCATATCGTGCGCCTCGGCCAGTAGATCGGGCACTTCCTTATCAGGTGCATAGAGCTGGTCGAACCGCGCCGAGATTGAATCGTGCAGCACGTCAAAGAACTTGGACCGGTAGGACTTGATCTCGCGGTGCCGCCGCACCGGTCGGCCGGCCGTGCCAACGCGCGAGGCTGCCGTGCCGGACGTCAACGACGCATGCGACCCAGACCGCGGCATCGATGCGGCCTCGTCGGCCGCGGCCATGGCCTCTTCGTCGGCCTTTTCCTCAAATTCGAGAATCTTGGCGAGTCGCACAACGACCGAGTTGCGCTTGGCCATGACCAAATCGAGCAGGTGTCGCGCCAGATCCCACAGGTACGCGTCGAATCGGGCGCTGACGTCGTCAAGCCGCCGAAAATAGGCGCGCACCGTGTTGACCGTCTCGTCATTCGCGTCCTTGACCTGGATCAGCGTGTTGTCACGAAACTCTTCCAGGGAGAATAGGTCGTGATGCAAGTAGAGCAGGTCCGGTGCGGGACCCAGCAGGTCGCGGTGGTGCTCCTCGAGCGTCGTGCGCACGCGGTCGACGCGGTCGGAGAGCTCTTGAAATTGCACGAGCGTGCGTTGCGTCTCAAGGAAGTTGCGGTGCGCCGTGGAGACCTACGTGATCGGACCATGACAAGCGTCAGCTCTGGGAGAGGAATTACGCGCGCCGCTTGCCAAACCATTTCCACAAAAACCAACCTTTTGCACGCGCGGGAAATTCGGGATCATGCGCATCGACTTGTCGCCATTCTGATAAATCGTCTCAAGCGTGGTGCGCGACGCATCGAGCTCGTTCTGCACCGTCTTCAAATTGTCGAGTCCTGTCTGGCAATCGTCGAGCTGGCCCTGCGTCGCCGCCTTGAGCTGCGCGTCCACGGCCGCCTTGTCGCCCGCCGTCTTTTTGCGCAGCGTATCGAGCTTGCTCGTCAGATCGTCGGGGTACTTGAGCAACTGCGCGAGCTTGTCGAGCGCTTGTGCTGCTGCTTCATCCACGGTCGTTGGCCTCGTGATCCCGGGGGGCGGCGCCGACGCACCGGGCGCGGTCTTGCCGGGCGCTAGCATTGCGGCGATTGCAGGTGGTCGCGTCTGCAGCGCGTCGTGGTGGAGGCAGTTGTTGCGGAAGTCGAGGTTTGTCGTTGGATCGGTGGTTGTAACCACGCGTCTCTCGCGTGGACCACGCTGTCACTCACGGCACAGTGCCAACGGATGTCTGGCCATCTCAGTGTCGTTTGCACGCGAGCCGCCCGCGGCCACATCGCCGACAATGAATACACCGCGGAAAATTGAGGTATTGAAAAGACGGCACGCACACGCCTGCTCACCACCACCGCCCGCCGCCGGTTAGTGCGATCGTGCCATGTTGATGTAGCCCTGGTCCGGGTTGTCGTAGTCGTCCAGCAGAAACTCGGAGCGGCGCTCGGAAAACCAGCTAAACGTCGGGACGAGTCCATCGTCTGGCTTCAGTCGCTGCTTCTCCACCAAGTAATGGCCGACGAGGCCGTGTCCTAAGAAAGGTACCGAATAAAGTCGATCAGCTGGTCGCGCACCGCAAACACGCCGTCCTGGTCCATCTTGGTTTGCGCAATCAGCGTCGGAAGTTGAACTGAAGGACATACGGCAGCGTCAGTTTTCCCCCGTCGAGTGCGTTAAGGCCGGTTTGACAGGAAAATGCAAACGGACCCATGAGTCGGAGCAGATGCTCGCCGCCGTACACCTCGGACATGGTCTTGTCGGGGTTCGCCGTGACCACATCCACGTACTGCTGCCGCTCAAAGCGGTAGAGGAGCAGTGCGCCGAGCGCGCGGTCAAAATAAGCCATGAGGCCGTCCGTCACTTCGGTGCACAGGTCTTCGGCACGACTAGTTTCGCGCAAAAGCTGTCGAGTCAGCATTCGTCCGTGAGGAACAGGAGAAGAATGGAGGAGAAATGACGCACGTTCGCCGAGTCGCGCCCTGGAGCTTTTCGTCTCGGTAGCGGGACAGAATTGTCTTGACCGACGGCTTCCGTGGAAGCGGGACAAGCTGGTCAAGGATGCCGAAATGAAATTGTCATTTTCAATCGTGCCGAAGCTTGACCATAGCGCCTGTTGACGAACCTGCTGCTTCTTGGTCACGCGCTCAAAGTCCTCGACAAGGAAAACATTGATCATGTCGGGCAGCGGGATCGGGATTTCCGGCTCCGGCGCGGGCTCCGGCTAGAGATCGAGGCCCAACATCAGTGAGGAGAATAGGAACGACATGTTCGAATGCAGCGAGGAATGTGCACCGTTTGGTTTTCCTGGCGCCGCCGCTTGGTTGCCGACCGGTCCGTCTCGCTCCCTGCGCCTTGGCCGCCCTGGTTGGCGCTGTTGCGGCCACGCTTGGTTGGTCCGCCGCGAGCAGACCCGTCCTTGTCCTTGTCTCGCTTCGTCGAAGCACCGCGTGCCTTGCCCTGCTTCTCCTGCAGCTCGAACTGGAGCCGAATGTTCTCCTCGGTAACCGGCAACAGGCGGTCGGCTGTGACCCATTCGTCCCAGCTACAAGAAGCACCACCGCAAGAAAGCGAGAGTGAGACAGGAGCCAAACCTCGGTCGTCATGCTTGCAGGGCCTAGGACTAGCCAGCCGCCATCAACGGCCTCCTCACAACCCTCCCCCAACAGCGCCGAGCATGACGACTCCACCACGTCCGGCACGACGGCACGTACCGCGACGCCCACCGCTGATAGTGGATATAGTACGGCGCGGGCTTGTTGTCCTCGTCCTTGTGCGTGTCATCCTTGTCCTTGATCTACTCGCGTGTGAGAGAGAACGACGTCGTCAGCTCCGGTTGGGTGTGCTGCCAAGGTCGTGCGTGGCGACAGGATGCTCGACCGGCACCACGGCCACTGTCGCTCGCCCGGCGCACAGCGTCCTGGGTGGAGACGGTCCATGACGCTGCGCGCTCGACCACGCTGCTGGAATCTGTCAATACCTTGGCCTCGTAAATCAAGGGCCCGTGGTAGCAAAGCACTTTCTGGCCGACTTCAAACGATAGCTCGTCGCTCATTTCACCGCAGCTTGGTCGTCAAGATTTGCTGGTCCAACTTGTCAAAGGTCGCTTGTCGGCGGTGCAGTGGCAGGGAGCGAAGAGAGCGAGCTGGCGTTCGCCTCGTCGTCGGCCATCGCCGAGCAGCTTCCTTGCATCTTGTGCGTCGTTCGTGCTCGTCGACGCCGCACCATGCCAGCCTCCACCATGCCAACGACTTGCCAACTTCCCGCAACGACCCGCCCATGACGGCGTCCGATTCTGTGCACCGTCGGCCGCCTTACCCACCCAATCGCGGCACACTTTCATCCTAGCAACCAACGTTCCAGCAAACACTAGGGTCCCAGCGCGCTGACAGCAACTCTTCACGACCGACGCACGAGCAACACCCCTCTCGTATCACCGTCCAAGACAGGGCATCCTTCCCGCTCGACTCGGCGCGCGACATGGTCGAGTTTGAACCAGAACCACCCACCGAGCAGGGTCATGAACTGGTGCACTCAACTGCTGCCGTTTCTCGTGGCTGATGTTCATGACCTGGAATGTAATAAATGCACCACCGTGCTGTTGGCACCTACCACGATTCGCATTTTGGTGGAGAGCGAGGAGACGACGCGCATGATTGTCCTGAGCGACCTAAATACGGCCGCGACTCCCACGAGCGCGACACCGAAACTGTCGCCCAGTACCAAACCTACGGTCTTTCAGCCAAGTTCTCCCTATTCTCGAGCAACATGGCATTTTTCGATGTGCTGTCTCCATTCCGGAACCGGCGCAAGGACCGCGCCGACGACGGTATCGAAACGGCATGGTCGACATCGTGGTCCTCGTCGTGGTCAGCACCCATTCCTGCGCCGACAAGCAATCCGACGCCCGCTCCACCCTCAAAGAACGTGCCTGCCGTGACACTGCCGCCACCGGTGGATACGGTCCGCCCAGACGCATCGGAAAAGCCCGCCAGTCCCACCGCGTCGCCGACGAGCGCGTTTAAACCGAGCGACACGGCGCGCGCCACAACGACGACGAGCTCATCGTCGCGTCCGCCGTCCACTGGTACGATTTTTTGCTGGTCATTATCATTCTCAAGCCTACGAAATTGATTGAGCGAGCAGTCTCCAGCTCCACCACGCCGATAACCTCATCCTCAACCTCAAAGTCTGCCAGTACCAGTTCGACCACCACCACGAACGCCTCCAGCTCCTCGACTTCGACGCCGACACCGACCCCTATCGTTCTGCCCCCCATCCATGATCCCACGCTTCCAGCGTGCTCGTCCAGCTCAGACTTTGCGTGCGCGGTGGACAAGGTGAAATGCTTCCAGCTCGGCGCAATGGAGCAGTTTAAGGGTGCGATGAATTGCCGTTTCGTCCGCACCCTCACGGCATCGTCTCACTGACGCGTTCATTTTCTCGTTCAGGACTGGCCCCATCCAAGGTCCTGCTCCCGGTCGACGTCTCGGGCTACTTCAAGGAGCGCACGCCGACGTTGGCCCCCATCGTGGATTCGGCGAGCCGCAACGTGGCCACGGTCGATATCACCAAATCCCTGTTCGTCGCTGGCCCTGCTTCGCTCGCCACCCACTGGGATCAGTACCATCTCGACGTCGTCAAGTGCAACACGACCAACCATCGCTGGTCCCTCACCGCCGTCATGCTCGACATGACGCAATACTACCGGGACCGCAACGATCCGTGCGCCCTCGCGACCACGGGCCTGACCGTGTGCCCGCAGTCCCTGACCGAACGCGCGACCTCGCTACGCAGCGACTTTGGCAACGCCATGACGTGCCCGGACCGGTCCGACGCTGCACTGACCGCGCGTGACGCGTATTTGCAGCGGCTGCAAAACTTCACGGGCCCGTTCATTGACGCCGATGCCGAGTGCCGCGGTGCCGACACGCTGGGTCTTGATCCGGCCGCGTGGTGCGGGTACAGCTCACCGTCGGTCGCGGCGCGCACGGCGTGCCCATTAGTCCAAGCGTCGCCAGACAAGACGGCGGCGGCAGGTTCGCTCGAGTCGACGAGCGTGGACGCGCAACGGGTCGCGACGATTGCTGGGTCGACGGTCGGCGTGGTTGGAATCGTGCTCGGGTCGGTGCTCGCTGTTCGGTTTTGGAAGGCGCGCTCCGCCAGCAAGAAGGCCACCAAGACCCGGTTCTTTATTCCTCCGCCGTCGCTCGCGCGGTTGGGCACCGGTCGGAATTTGGCGGCGCCGTCGATGCCGCCGCCCAGCAAGCCTCCGCTGCACGTCGTCGCGACCAACCCAATCGGTGCGATCCCAGCGGGCCACCCTCTGCCGCCCGTGCTCATTCGCAACGAGATGATCACGAGCCCCGTGCCGCCGTCGGCCGCCGTCGTCGTCGTACAAACCCATTTCGCTGTCGCCGCCTCCACTCGCCGCTCCACGAGCCGGCGACTTTATTTGTGTTGCCAAGTGCCGACGACGGGCAGTTCTTTGATATTCCCGAGGCTGAGATGGCGTCGGTCCTGTCGGGATCGGCCGCGCAGCGGTCGGCCGTGCCCGCAAACGGGTCGGCCGTGAGCACGAGGAATGAGACGCCGCGGTCGCCGCCAAGAGCGCCGGGGTCGGGCACTTCGCGCCCGTGTGTTTTCTGATTTTGGTGCCGGTGCTGGATCATTGCTCTATCTTTGTTTCTTGTAACCCCAGACCAAAAGACGATCAGATTCAAATGAATTCAAATGCTGTTCTTCATTGCTGTTTGCTCTCGACAAACTGTCACAAACTTGAGCAATTTCGATCTGAACACGTTGATGGCAGCAGTTAGCACGACAAGAGCCAAATGTGTAGCGCCTTGATCTGCTTTTCCATCATTTGCAATACCCCGACACCGTCCCCACCACGTCGTGACCACCAAGCCGGCACTTGGTGCAAATTGACGAGCACCAATCAGACGCAACTCGCCCCGCGACAAACCGCCAGAAACGAGGCAGCAACCGCGATTTTCGACATGGCCCGACGCGTGACTCGAAACAACAGCGCGATGAGCGTGGACAACGAGGAATGGATGGAAAACGACCCCGGCGACTCGAGCGGCAGCGAGTTTCAAGCACCAGACGTGCCTGAAGAGGAGGAGAGCGGCAACGCCGTGGACGGTGTTGACGACCAAGAAGAATATTCCAATAGCAACTTGGACACTGAGCAAGACGATCCTCGGCGTATGTTGGCTTGGCGATGGCAACGCTTCTCTGCAGCAGGCTGACCACCGGCTCCTATCCACTCATTTAGCAAGCAAGAAATCAAGCCGCAGCGGCAGCAGCAGCAGCAGCCGCGGCAGCCAGGTCTATTGGTGCCCATACGACGGGTGCAGCAAAGAGTACCGCAAGCCGTGCCTGCTCGAGGACCACATTCGCACGCATACGGGAGAGGTGTGTGCGTCCTTACGCCTTGTTCTCTCCGCGACACGAGTCCTGATCGTGATGCGGGCATTTGCTAGAAACCGTTCGTGTGCCCGGAATGCGGCAAGGCCTTCGCGCGCGACCGCAACTTGCGGCAACACGCCAAGTCGCACCAACCCGCCAACGACCGGCCGTTCAAGTGCACGCATCCGGGCTGTGGCAATTCGTTCCGGCTCAAGCACGTCTGGAAGGACCACGAACGACGGCATAACGTGCCCAAGCCGTTTACGGTACGCTGGACCAGTCGACACTCGGAGAATTTGCACGAGCATGGTCATGTCGCTCACATCTAGACTCTCTCCCCCTCCTAGTGCACGGAGCTCGACTGCAACGAAGCGTTTGCCAAGCACACACAGCTGCGCAAGCACATGTCAGTGCACACGGGCAAGCTGCCGTACCCGTGCACGGTCGACGGGTGCGATAAGAGTTTTCCGACGCCGTCCAAGCTGCAAAAGCACATGGTCCGGCACGACAGTACGTCCTGATCGTTGATCTTTCCACTCTTCACCCAATTTGGCTCGAGTCCCTGACACATCCGATTCCATGTTGCCTCTAGATCCGAACCCGTACCTCTGCGGCAAGGATGGGTGCGGCCAAGCCTTTCCGACCTGGTCGGCGCTGCAGGCGCACTTGCGCGTCGCGCACCTCGACATTGCCGTCTTCACGTGCCAATTGTGCAAGAAGACCATGAAACACAAATTCAGTCTCGACCAACACATGAAGCAGCAGCATCCGGCCGACGGTGTGCTGCCGCCGTCGTTCCCGTGCCCGCACGACGGGTGCGCCAAGTCGTTTTCGAGCAAGAACAACATGACCAAGCACGTGCGTGTCGTGCACGACGGGATCAAGCCGTTCGAGTGCCCGGCGTGCGGCAAAACATTTGCGAACCGGTCGTTTCTCGAACGGCATGCCGCAGCCGTGCATGTTGATGCGCACGCACACAAGGAGCACCGCAAACAGCAGAAGCGGCGCCGCGCCGAGTCGGGCGAGGACGCGGATAGCGACGACGTGGAAGGGGCCGACCTGCTGCTCGAGATTACGGGTGCCGACTTGCGCCGCAAGCACGCGTGCCCGCATTGTCCGCGGCGGTTTGTGCGCGAGTACGATTTGAGTCGGCACGTCATTGCAGTGCATGACCAGGCCGATTACGCGGGCGAGGACGAGAGTGCGCCGAGCTCGTCGGCGGCGTCGGCGTCGGTTTTAGTGGGTGGTAGCGGTGGCAAGAAGCGCACGGCGACCGATCAAGACGACATTTCGTTTGCGTCCGGGTGGATCGAACCTGCCGCAGCCGACCAGCGGCTGTCCGAGGTCAAGCGCGCCCGGCTCATGGCCGACGCGCGGGCGCAAAATGACAACTTGCCGGTGGGGCTCTCGGTCCTAGCACCCGAGAGCGTCGCAGGACCACCACATCGCGCGCAGCCCGTTCGCGAAGTGTTCTTGCAGGCGCCGCCCGTGGCCGTCACGGTTCTCCCACCGCCGCCGCCCGTCCCGCCCCCCATTTCCGGGCTCGTTTTTCCAAGTGCCGAGGATCTCATGCGCACGATGAACGTTGGTCGGCCGGAGGGTGCAGCACAACCGAAGGCCTGATCCATCTGCTTTTTTTTTTTTTTTTTTTTTTTTTTTTTTTTTTTTTTTTTCGATTTTGTACATAGTCGTGTTCGATTGGTGTTTAGGGTGTGTTTGGTGTGAACTGATTTTGTTTTTGGTGGACCCATGACAAAACGACGCAATGAACTACAGGCCATCCATTGACATTTCCCCACATCCCACTGCGATTTCATACCGCGGCACGAGCAAGCCGAGCTGTTGTGATGCATCGCCCTCGTCGTCCCCCACCGTCTCGAGATCCTCGCGCCGGTCCAAGACCGTGACCCACACGCGCTCAATAGCCGTCGACGACATGGCCGCCAAGTGCACGATCCACTGGTGCGGCGGGAGCAGCTTGTCGAGAAACACTGCCGTCTCGGCCGAGTTTTGTGGGAGCGGGACAGCGACCTGCACGATCCGGTCGTCATTGTTGGCATCAAAGGCCGGACCGGCCACAACCTTAAACACGTCGCGGAAAACGCGCGCGGGTACGTGCGCTGCATGCTCGTCAATAAACTCGCACACATCGAGCATGCGTAGCAGGCATTTCAGCGTGCGCACTTGGTTTTCGGTCTCGTCGGCAAAGTCGACAAGCACCGCCGCGTCGCCACCGCCACCACCACCGCCAAGACTGCTGCTCCCCGGTACGAGAAGTGCGCGCGGCGGCCCGCCGGCGTACCGCGCGAGATGGTATGTGAGGTCGCGCGCAATCTTATAAATGCCGACTTCAACGAGCCACTCGAGCGGGTCCTCGGTTAGCATGTCGAACCGCTCCGTGATTCTCTGGCGAATCTCGGCATAGTCGGTGCGGTGCGACTGCGTCGCGGCGAGTCGTAGACAATCGCGGCACAAATCTGCGATCATCGTCGGGTTGCTGCGGTCGAGCGTCGGCAGAAGCCGCCCTTGCTCAAGTTCGTCAGCGACACCCGTGAGCGCATTCGCAAGATCGTCAGCCAAGACGGCACGCCGGCAAAAGCTCCACAGCTGCTCGGTGAAATCGAGGCCCGTCCGTGGGCGCAGCGCGCCGCGCGAGTCCTTGCGTCCGGCCCCCGCGTCGTGCGCAGGGTTAAGGCCGATCACGCCGCTGCTCGCATATGCGGCCTCATCATCCGTATCCGAATCGAGTTCTGCGGCATCGCGCTGGGCAGCGGCCGCCGAGTCTTGGACAGCAGCGAGTAAGTCGGGGAGCCAGTCCGAGAGCGGTTTCCAGTGCCGGCGCCGTCGCTTGGCGACCGGCGACCCCTCGTTCTGATCCGACGCGCCAAGCTGCTTCTTGCGCCCGGCAAGGTCCCGGCCCAGGTCCTCCCACGTCAACGAGCCGTTCTTGATCTCGCACCACTGCTCGATGCGAGCAATCTCGCGACGAATGCGGCGCGTCGACGTGATCGCGCGCGCGCCGTGGCCGTTGAGCGCGAGGTGCACGACGGCACGCGGCTGCACATCGGCGGGTGCAATCAGAGCCGCACGTCGTGCCACATCCCCTTGGTTTCGTGCGAGAAACGCCCGGACCTGGTCCTTGCTATCGAGGTTCCAGCACGAGTGCACTTCCAAGTGCGCGGTCATGGTCTCATTGTTGGCCCGCCGCCCTCCGAGCAAAAAATCGGCCGTGGCGAGTCGGTACCGCGCAAGGACCGTGGTTTCATTGATGTCCCCGCGGCGTGCCCAGAGGCGGAACTCACCAGGCCCTGCTACCTGCTCGGATTGTATGAGCGTGGTGTCGAGCGCTTCCATGGCCGAGACAGTGAGCGGGAGCACACGGCCCGAGTGCACCGAGACGTTGCCCGTGTCCATGGCGCTGGTCCATTGCGACGGCAAGACCACGCCCTCGTAGTCGACACGCGCCGTCGACGTGTAGCTGCTGCGGTCGGTCCACGCCGGCCGCGACAGGTCCAAGTCCATGCCGTCGTCCTTTTTCGCTTTGTCGGTGCGCCCACGATTGTCAGGCTCGCGCGCAACGTAAATGCCGTGACGCGTCGGCGGAGACGGGACAGAGCACATGGCCAAAATGAAGGTGTTGATCACGTAGTTTGCGTGTCGGTCAGAGAGCGGCAAGAGGCGGATAGTGCTGCGGATAGATTCTGCGCCGTTGGTGGCTGCAGCGGCGTCTGCGTGCAATCCGGGACCAGACTCACCGGCTTCGGCGTCGGACATGATCACATCTTCCTGGTCCATTTCGTCTTGCGCCGACAATGGGCCTTGCGCGGTCAGGGCTGCTGGTCCAAACCGGCCAAGTGACGACAGGGACAAAACGTTGGGCACAGCGTGGGTCCAAAAGTCTCGCTCAAGTTGGATTTCGACGGCGGAACTCGACAACGAGTTCCCTACACATTGGTCGAGCGCGCCAATCAGCAGATGCGGTTTGTGGACCATGCTTGCAAGGGGCGAGCGCGCTGGATCACCCATGACTGCGACCACGAGTGGCGGCTCTGGATCTGGGTCGCAGGCATTCGTGCAGAAAAATAATCGCGGCTCGGTTCGTTGCGATGGTGCGGTTGGCCACAGGGTCAGGGCGTCGAGTGCTTGTGAAATGGCAGGCACCAGCTCGAGCACTTGGCCCGGCGCGAGCGCGAGCGGAATGGCGGCCATGAGTACAGTCTCGATATGAGGTCAGGACAATGTTGCGACTTATTGCTGCAAGTTGGATGGACTTGTTGCCGGTGTGGACAGGGAAATTGGAGTGCAGCGTCACTGGCGGCAGCTGTTGCTGATCACAACACGCGTTCGGACTGCCGCCACGTCAAATCCACGCTTAACCAAATCACTCAACCGGCCTTCAGCAATTTGCCATCTTTGCGTGTTCGTGCTCGCCTTTCTGCCAGCTCGCACCGCCAACCGATGCGCGCCAAGTCGTGAGCATGGATGCAACTTGCTGCACGGACACCAAGCTCGCACACCTGCCATGAGCGAGCCCCATCAACTTGCTTGCACGGCGAGGTTCTGGCTTCCTGTCTTGCGTCGCCGCCATCCATCCACTCTCAGGCCTGCCGTCATCCCGCCTCCCAAGGGCGAACTCGGGCCAGTTGCTCTGCGCCGCCCTCTGCCATGACGACGAGCTCCTCGGAAGAAGTGACGAGTCCTTCACCGGAAATGGTGCCATTTGGTCACATTGCTCGCCGATGCGTACAATGACGAGCTCATCAAGAACAATTGCGTGCTCTGGCCCCATGGTGATGACTGGCTCAAGAGTCTCGCATCAAACAGTAAATACGCCTCGTTACGTTTGCTCAAGGTCGGCACGCCCGGCTGAACGACAAGTTCCACGCGTCCAAGCCAATTGACCTAAGCACCTGATTGATCCCAGTCAGCCGGGTCCTTTTTCACTTGTTCACCACACTGTCCACCATGGGTCCTTGCGGTTCTTGCCGACCAGTCGCTGCTCGCCCACGCGCAAGGCTCTCATGGTGACGGGAGACAGGTCTGAGAGGCGTTGCCACGGTCCCGGGGTGGGGCGACATGAAATAGCCGGACAGGACGTGGAACGGCGGCAGGCGCGCCTGATCTGCCAGAATATATACGACTCCTCTCCTCTCCCACCCATCAGCGGTCGCGTTGTTCTCTCTCTCTCCCGGTGACTTGCGAGCAACGTTGCACCTCGATCCACAGCAACGACGACGACATTTGTCCTCGCCCAACCACACGACCGCCGACCGACCAACCGTGCTCGACCCGCTGCTCCACTCAACACGTCAAGCGATGGCGACAATGAACGATTCGGCCGTCGACATGACGTCGCTTATGGCGTCGTTCTCGCTCGATGGCAGCAGCGCTCCATGGCGCGTGCTCAAGTTTGGCGGCACGTCCGTTGGCACGGCGCCGCGCCTGCGTGCTGTCGCCGACATCATCTGGTCGGTAATCCCGCACGCCGCCCGTTTGGCCTGTTTCTTGTGCGATTGTTTGCTGATCGCGCTCTATTGCCCACCTTCCCAGGTCGGCCTCGCACCGCTGCCGCCCCGCCGTCGTGTGCTCGGCCATGTCAGGCTCGAGCAAATCCGAAGGGTCCACGTCACTGCTCCTCCGCGCGATTGTCGCAGCCCAGTCGGGCCTGCCCGACAAGGCACTCGCCGTGCACGACCTGCTCCACCGGTTCGAGGAGTACCACGTTGCGATTGCGCGGGATGCGCTCGAGTCGGACTCGGCGCGGTTGGACGAGGCACTTGGCGCCGTCCGTGCCGAGTGTCATCGTCTCTCGCTCCTCTTTCAGGCCGCGCAGGTATTTACGCAGATGCATCCCGACTTCTTCTAATCTGGTATGACCACTTGTAAATCTGACCCTTAATGCGTGATATCGACGTTGTAGACCATTGATGAATTCTCGCTGCAAACGCGCGACGCAATTGTGAGCGCGGGCGAGCGGTTGTCGTGTCAGCTCGTCGCGCTGGTCCTGCAACATAGGGTGCGCTCTCCTTGCTTACCCTTGCTCTGCTCCTGGTTGGAGCTAACCGTGCACATTTCGCGTCATTCAGGGTCTCGATGCCGTTTACGTGCCCGTCGACCGCATTCTCAAGGACCTCGATTGTGGCGCCATCGCTCCCGATCCGGCCGACGCTGATTTCCTCAACGCCGTGGCCGTGCAGCTCGCCAAAGCCGTCGAGTCGACGCCGCACCGGATCCCCGTCATCACGGGCTTTTTCGGCCCCGTGCCGGGTTCCCTGCTCCAGACGGTCGGCCGCGGGTACACGGACTTGGCCGCGGGTCTCGTGGCCGTCGGGCTCGCTGCAGACGAGCTGCAGATTTGGAAGGAGGTGGACGGTATCTACACGGCCGATCCGCGGGTGGTTCCAACGGCGCACGTGCTCGCGCAGCTCACGCCCGACGAGGCCGCGGAACTGACGTATTACGGCAGCGAGGTCGTGCACCCGCAGACCATGACTCCCGTGGTCGTGCGTGCCAAAATCCCGATCCGGATCAAGAACGTGCTGCGGCCGTTTGCCGCTGGCACGATCATTGTGCCCGACAAGGACGAGGATGACAAGGAGCAGGACGTTGACGAGGACGAGTGGAGCGACGACGGGTACGCGAGCGGCAACTCGAGCCCGCGCGTCTCGGCGGCCCTGGCGCCACTCGAGGTCCCTAGCCGCGCGGCATTCGCGAAACCGCCGCGATGTCCGACGGCTGTTACCGTCAAGGATAATATCACGGTCATCAATGTGCGTTCGAACCGCAAGTGCCGGTCGCACGGGTTCCTGTCGCGCGTGCTCGCGCTTGTCGACAAGTATGATATGGCCGTTGACCTGATCACCACGTCCGAGGTGCACGTCTCGCTCGCGGTCCCCGTCGACCCGTCCCACCCCACGGTGACCGTTGGTGCGCACCGGGTTCCGAAACCGCTGGCGCGGTTCGTTGGCGGGCTCGTCCACCTGGGCACGGTCCAGGTCCAGCCGCAGCAGGCGATCCTGTCGCTCGTCGGGCGCGAGATGCGGAATACGGTGGGCGTTTCGGCCAAATTGTTTGGCGTATTGGCCATGCATGGGATCAACGTCGAAATGATCTCACAGGGAGCGTCGGAAATCACGCTCTCGTGCGTGGTCGCGCAGCACTTGAGCCGCACCGCGCTCGTCGCCGTGCACGACCGGCTCGTCAAGGGGCTCGTGGTCCCAGATCGTCCGGGTGCGAACGACCCGTGGCTGCACGTTGCCCACGTTTTTTTCTGATTCGCGCCGGCTGCGCGATCATGGGACGGGAACGTGCCTGATGCTTGCGGCAGAGCCGCAGAGTGCAAATTTTTCCGTTGGATCTTTGTACATAGTGTGATTTCTTTTTTTGAGCTTCAAAGAATTGGATACCAACGCCGGCAAGCGGGCATGCCGTGTCGTACCCCGCTTGCGATGGGAATATTAAATATACGGACACTCGTCATTGTGGACTTTCTTTTGGTTGATGCATTTGTTCGTTGGAGGGTGATGCGTGTGCCTCCCTGAGCAAACTCTCATCTTTATCGTGTTCCATCAGCACCACCATCATGTTGTCCGACTCGCGAACCAAGTTGCTGCATTCTCTGTCCCAACTCGGCGCGCATGCCAACTCTCCACCCCACGCGCGAGCCCGTAGCCGGTTTGCTCAGCCGGTTGCCCGTGCTTCTTGACGATTGTGCCAAGTTCTGTAACTGCTCGCATAACT